>JABUQX010029213.1:12500-20000 GCA_015478945.1 Trachelipus rathkii | reverse complement strand
TCCACTCACTACCAAACTATTTGACATAGCATGAAACATCATTCTCCACTCCATTATTTTTTAAGGCTTCCACTATCAACATATATATATTGATTTCCATTCTGAAGCCTACTACCAACACCATATCATTAACATTAAGATATATACTATATATATATTATATATAAATATATATTATAACAGTTTCAATATATATATTTAATATATATGAACGATAATAATAATGTTAAATAGATATATATTTTAGTATATATATATAATATAATATATATATTATAATCTTATGGTATATAATATATAATATATATATTATATTATAGTATAGTATAGAAATATAAATTATATATTTATATAGTACATAATCATATCACATATATATTTATATATAGATTATATAATATAGTAAATTTACATAGATATATATATATTATTATTATATATATATATAGTTAATCCATAATATACTATATATATATTTATATATATTAATTATATACTCTATATATAATATATATTGCTATAAGCCATAAATAAGATTTTATTCTATTAATAGTACATAATTATATTAATCATAAGTATACCAATAATCATTATAATCTTCCCAAGTATATTATATTATGATAAAGGTAATTTTCTCACCTCATAAAATAATATATAAAACTTGTATTAGTATTATATATATATATATATATTATATAATAATATTATAATATATATTAGCTGAATTTATCGCGGAAATTATTGGTCATTATTATAAGTATTACACTCGAAGGATGAGTAGAAAATACTAATAATTTAAAAAAAGTTTTTTTTAACATATTTATATATTATTATTTACACACTCTCTCTCATCTCTCCTCTCCTTATTGTAATCCTCTCTCTCTTCACTTACCTCTCCTCTCTTCTATCTCTACTCTCTATCTCTCTCTTTAATATATTATTATAATATATATATTTATATTATAAATATTATATATATATATTATATATATTTATTATTATATATATATATATATATAATTATAATAATACATACGAGTAGAAATATCAATATAGATATATTATAATATTAATATAATAATATTAATTATATACTATACTATATATATTTATAATATTAATTATATATATATTTATAATAATAATATATATATATATATATATTATATATATGTATATTATTTTAACATATATATTTCAAAGTAAGTCCCTAAGTGGGTTTTTAAACCCTTTACCATTTAGGATGTTATAACCTAAGTGAGTGTATACCCCTATATCCACGAAATGGACTAAAAGGAAAATTCTGCCAGGTTCGCATTTGAAATGATATATTGAAAGTACTTCTTATCACAAGGAGGATAGTCATGAAGTTAGTACCAAGAGTGAAGGCCCCACGTGTCAATGGGAGTATAGACAAATCAATTAATCCTTCCACTATTGACATATCTCCCCGCACGCTTACTCGATCGTGTAAGATCAAGTAAAGGGACTGAGGAAGCCGTAAAAAAAGGCTGTACAATTTGTTATAACACTTGGGTAAAATTTATAAATCGGGGAGCTAATATAGGCTTAATAACTAGACATTTTGGCACTTTGAAATCGTGCATTTATTTGTATAGTTTCAAGATTAATCCCTAAAGTGGTCTTTGAACCCTTACCCTTATAGGATGTTAGGCCCAATGAGTTATACCCCGAAGGCTTAAACACGATGCGCCAGAACTAGAAGGAAATTGCCAAAGTTTTCAACACTGAGAAAAGCTTTGACTTTCACAAGAGGAGAAGTTCAAAGAGGACCTCCGCTTAGGGACTTTTCTGAAAAAATACCAAAGAATATGCACGATTCTAAGTGCAAATTTGTGTGGGTGTTATTACCGTGATTAGATCACGATTAAGAGTGATTTACACCACCAGTGTTAACCTCAAGGACTCTCGATGTGTGATACGGAAAGGCGAGATCTGATCTGGGAGGTTAGATGTCTTATACGTACATGCCTTCACTAATCTTGGGAAGCAAAAGCTTTCAGTGGAACCTGGCCGATTTCCTTTTAGCTCACGTGGTTAAGGCGTAACGCTCTTTGCTTAACATCCTAAAGGGTAAGAGGTTCAAACCCACTTAGGGACTTATGAAAAATACAAATAAAAGCACGAATTAAGTGCCAAATGTCTTATATATATATTATAATATATATATATTAATATGATATATATATATATATATAGTGTAAGTATTTCAGCTATAATCTTTAATTCTGTGAAATATATTGTTTTCTTTAGATAATATAGAGTAAAATGATATATAAATTATATATAATATATTCTATATATTAGTATATGAAAATTTTTTTTATTAAACTTTTGTTATGCTGGTTAAGTTACAATATATATTATATATATAATATAGTAACTAGAATAATTTACATATTCAAATATAGTACATTGAAATAGAGATAAGGAATTAGGGTAATAGTGAATATAATGAAGGCTTAATATACAATTATATCTATATGTATATAATGAAAAGTAAATATTATTAAATATTTAAGTATGGATCTCTAAGTATAAATCTTATAATTATAATATAGATAATATAAGTATTGGATTATGTCACTTTTAAAAAGTATATACTCTTATTATATATAATATATTTTATGAATGGCATATATTAAATATTACAGCACTAACTATGGTGAGATCAATGTAGCGTAAGTCCCATTTTAATACTGAAGAATAATGTATTTGACATACCACGTACTCGTATATTGTCCTACTGTTTCTAGAAGAGGGACGGGGATATACAACTTTGTTCATGAGTGTATCGAGCTACCCAATCAAGGTTCCCCAACCCTTTTCGAATACATAAAGGCCTTTTTTGAAATGAGCGCCTTGTTAGTGTTATATTTAATGTTATTAGCTTGTTTATTCCTTGTTAATTACTCAAATTTATTATGGGTAGGTTATGTTTTCAAATAAAGCCTTTTTGGGCTTTTATCTCCATGAAGTCGGGCACGTCTGTCTCATAGATATGCTCAGCGCCACTGAAAAGTTGTTCATGACAGAACAGATGCATTATTTGCACAGGATTAGTTTGATAGCAAACAAGCTTATTGCTTCAAAATTGGATGACTCTTTGCTATATATATATGCTTTTCCCACATTTAAAAGCGATCCTCTCTTCCATGATCGACTCAGAGTATTGTTATCTTTGAGTGGTCTTGAGAGTACATTTCTATGTAGGAGTTCAGCAAGTAAAAGAGTGCTTACTGTTTCAGCATATCATGAAATCTTTATCTTAGACTACTGGAGGACCTCAAAGAATATATTTTTTACTCACCAGTCTGACAATTAAAATGATGATAACACGACCTACGTGGAACAAGGAGCGAGGTGTGGGTCACTTGAGGAAGAGTAGTAGTATGTGAAAGACAATTTCTCCTTCGTTTTACATTTCTGTTTTACTGCAACTATAACTCCTAAACATGCTTTCCATATTTTCAAATTTCATGTATGCATTACAAGAGAAGCAGAGCTAATAACCTATTTAAAAATTATTGACACATGGGTTTACTTGAATCAGTTATTTTTTGCAGACAGACTGACCAAAATTTTTCCACCCCTTACTAACTTCCGGCATTGAATTATGTCTCTCCTTTTTTAAAATACTCATTTTCAGTTAAAGTCCGTTAAATTTTCTGTTAAGTTCGAATTTCAAAGTTTGCGTCATGTAACTAATCACTTGCTTTCTCTTCCCATAATTTTCAAGCAATGATGATCATTGTTTAGATGTTTCAGCTTTATCACATACAGGTTTCTCAAGAGCGATTTTAAGACTAACTATAAAAGGTATGACATCCCAATTGTAGATGTTGATTTGCTAACCCTTTTCTTTGTAATTTCTTCGAAAGGTTCTAAAGATTTCACACATCTAGCTAATGTTATCCACTCTATATTGTTAAGAATTATTTTGGATTTGCTAGCAGCATACAAGCAAAGCGATTCTTTCAATTCTCCTGTTCTTTTGATCACGTGCAAAGTGGTGTTCCATCTTGTAGGTGAATCATATGCAAAGTTTATTACACTCATTTTGAGCCTCCCTTAAAATTTTTTTTTAACTCTTCTTGAACCATGGTTGAATGATGGAAATGAGTGATAACTGTGCCACATTTGATAATGAGGTCGTTTATTTCATTTTGTGAATGAGTCTAATCCACTTTTAATTTTTAACTGTATTTTATGTACTGTATATACAATCCAAATTATTTAGCCCAGAAAGAAAAAATGCATCTATTTGTCTTCTTATTATGATTGTATGTGCTCCAGAATTGCGCTATTTTTATCTACAAATGAAACAAACTTTCATCTTTCCAATGTCCAAATATTTTTCCAACATTTTGTCAAAATTTATTGATATGTAGTCTCGTTTGTGTCGATCTTCTAAGGTACAGTACCTAATACAAGATTTATTCTCTCATACTTCTTATTTGATAATGTATTCATACTAGATCAAGACTTATAACGACACCCCAGCTTGAAGACATATACTATATAGATCATATTATATCTGACCATATACAAACAAATTTATTTGTATTTCTTTAATTCGTCATTCTTTTGGTCATTTTCTATTCTAGATATCAGTAGTTTCTAGTGTAATAGTCATTGCATCTTTAGGAACACCAAGAGAAATTTCGTTGCCTCAGTTGTATTGCGCATGACGCTTCCGCCAATCACTCTCTTGGAATCCAATATATCCACATGTATGAATTAGTAGATTTTCTTTCACTATCTTCACTATTGTTTATCCCCACTCTTCTTAGATTTTATCAGTTACCATCCCAATGTGTTATTAGCATGAATAATACTCTCGAATATTTTATTTCATTTTGCTGAGCAGCAGTTTTTTCTTTTTGTCTTTATCTTCTTTTTGGCTTACTTCTTCATCCAGTTACGTCTATTAAACTGTGCTCTTACGTACTTCAATCTTAAAGGAATTTTAGCCAAAATTCCGTCTTTTTACCCTTCCTTGAAACACGATTTTCGCATAGAACATCTTTACAGAGCCGTTAGACTCTTCCGTAAAGTATTCCAACACACAACACTATCTCTGACGCCCGTAATTTTTATACCGTCAAACAAAAAACAGTTAGCTAAATTCTTTATCCACTTAAATAATACAACCACTTATAATAGTCATTTGTATGACCGACCACCCCATGAAACATGCAAGAAGGACTCCCCATAGTTGCCTCAGTCTACGATGCAAGGTACAGATCTACAACGTCTTTATCAATTTTAATTTTTTCGTACTTTCTTCTCCCTCGCAGGCCACGCTTAAAGAAACTAATGCAAAATCATGAAAAATATAATTGCTATATTAAATGAATATAATAGAAGTGTTTGTTAAGTTAAGGGTCCCCAACAGTTCTGTGAAGTTGCCCTTAGCAGATAATGACCAAGTCTTTCTGATTAATTTTTTTTATTTCATCTATAATATATATATATTATATATATATATATATAATATATATAGTATATATTATATATATATATATATACATATTATATATACGGTATATAATATATACTCTAATATATATATTATACCTATATATATATATATAAATATAATATATATATATTATACTAGATATAAATAAATAAATTATTAAATATTTAATTACCCCCCTTTATTACCTTATATACTATATACTCATATATGTATATGTATACTACATATAGATATATATATATAGTTATTATATATATATATATATATATATTATATTATATATATATTATATATAATATATATATGATAGATAGATAGATATATATATATATATATATATATAATAATATATATATAAATATATATAATTATATAACTATATATGTATATATATATTAATATATACTATATATATATATATAATATATATAGTATAATATATATATATATATATATAGTTATATATATAGTGATAGTATATATATATAATATATCATATAATGTATTCATAACCTTATAAAAAGATTAAGTCAAACACTGTGAAAATAAGCAATAATTATTTAATATTTTATTACATCCGCAACATCCGCATTTAATAACTGCGGATGTGGACGTTCTATATATATATCTATATACTATATATATATATATATTATATATATATATATATATTATATAAAATAAAAATTAAAAATTATATATATATTATATATATATATATATATATATATATATAGATTATATATATATATTATTATATATAGTATATATTATATATATTTATATATATATATATATAATATATATATAATACTATTATATATATAAAAGTTATTGAATATTTGGTCGAAAGTGAAGAAAAAATGAAATTGGATAATTGCTCCCCACTAACCAATAACGCTATATATAACTGCTAATTAGCAAATAAATCTGCCTTTCGCTTCTTCAAGTTTTTGATCGATATTTTCTAAGTCTACAATATCTTTTCATATTGTAACTTTTGATCTTTTTTTTTTTTTTTTTTCTCTTTTTTTTTTTTTTTTTTTTTTTTTTTGCGGTGGTTGTGAAATTATTTACAAATAATTAGCTAACTGCTGAATCGTATCCATCTTCGGAAAGTAAAATAATAACAAGACTCTTAGAATTAGTCAATAGAATTAGGATATAAATAAAAAAGAACAGCTGAAATTAATAAAGTAATGGCAATAGCTTAAAAGATGAAATATAAAACTCTGATTGCAAGAGGTGTGGGAACGCGAAGAACATTACAAGAACACATAGGCCAATAGTGTCCAGTACTTTGGATAAAAAATGAAGATAGAAGACATTAAGGAGGACTTCAGAGTTGAATTTGAAACTCCGAGCGCCCGATAAACTCGAACTGTCGTAAGGTCGCATTGGTGTAGTATAGGAGAAGAAGTAGCCGTAGTTCAACTATTTGAAGTTTTTAAAAGCACAAGACTTTAGTTGATTACAGAAATTTAATGAAGAATGAAGAATGTTTAGACTAGGTAAAACAGACCTACAGAACGAAGCTGGTCAATTCCTTGGTGGCACAAGTCCTACCTCCTACCACCATAATTAACCAACTTTTATAAGATGACAAAGGGGGAATGGATGGGGTGCTATAATCGTTTACCATCCCCTACGACAACCTTGTAATAGTAACTATTTTTTTTAAATTTTAAAATGCAAAGGTAGTGAGTGTAGTGCATGAAGATGAAGAAGGGGTCTACCTAGTGAAAAAGCCTAAGAGAACACCTAAGTAGGTGTAAAGTACGCACGTAGATTATAACTTTTGAATAGAGCGCGCGCGCGAAAGGACGAACAATTGAGCACTAAAGTGCAATGCAATGCGGCATCCACTACATTCAGGGCTCAATTATTTGTTCCTTTCGCGCACCTTTCACACATACACGCAACAATACCATATGCCGAATGAAAAGTATCACATCAAGCGGACTGTATCTTCATCCTCCTTTATTATTATTATT
>JABUQX010029213.1:0-7500 GCA_015478945.1 Trachelipus rathkii | reverse complement strand
AATTGCGTCCTCATGTTCCAAAACGTTGTGACAAATTGCAATGAACAATCCCGTATGACTGTTTAATTATCTCACAAACATCGCAGATAGTTTGCCTACGATCTGCAAGGATAACCTCGCGAACTCTTGACTATGGTTTCCGGCGTTGTCTTTGTTGACGGTCGTCCGGAACGCTCATCGTCATCGACAGCTGTTCGTCCGTTCTTGAAGCGTCTGTCACCATAAATGGGATTTTGCTAATGACATTATTTGTCAAAGGGTTCCTGCTAGCATACGATTGTTTTTTTTTTTCTTTTTTTCTTTTTTTTTTTTTTTTTCTTCTTTAACTTTGAAACAAAATTAATGCAGATTTTTAAGCTCGTTAAAATGTCATATCGGTTGGAAAAAAAACACCGCCAATCAATGAAATCTACACTCACAAAATCACACAAAACAAAAAACTCGAGCTTTCAGCTGCATGGCTGTTGGCATACCGATTCACAAGGCATACTGCTCACCACGATCTGGCAGCGAAAGGGTATACTACACCCAATTCGCGTGGGCTGTTCAAATTCCAGAACTTTTGAGCAGGATCTCGTTTATATATATATATATAATAATATATTATATATATATATATATATATATATATATATATATATAATATATATATTATATATATATAATATATATATATATATATATATATTAATAAATATATATATATATATATATAATAGTATATATATATATATATTATAATATATATATATATATAATATATATATATATATATATATATATATATATATTTATATATATATATATATTATATAATATTTATTTAAAATATAAATATATATGTTTATATAAATATTTAAATTTATATTAAAATATAAATATATATATATTATATAATATATAATATATATATATATATATATATATATAATATATATATATATATATAAATAATATATATATATAAATATATATATTTATTTTTATTTATACTAAGCACCGTGTCCCGCATAATTGCAGGGTGGTGTCAATCGCATAATACATATGTAATAATGCGATTGTTCATGGGTAGTAGAAATAATGTCAGGAAGGGGGGTTCAAGCCCCAACAGCCCATGCGATTATATGAGTACGTTCATAATTACTCAACTGCTGTGCGAAACATCCATCCACAAGTAGACCAGTTAAATATAAATTTATAGCGTAGCTTTTGATGTGTAATTCCAGAATGTTGTGTTTATTCAATTTGTTAAAAGAACTTCTGTCGTATGATACAATTTTTTTTTGCTCCTCACTTAAACAATGACCCCAATTTACATATTTACATAAAATTAATAATTTTTAAAAAGAAACTAGATTAAAAATTTTGTAGCTCGCTAGTTCGCTAAAATGTGTAATTTTTGTTTTATCTTAGTATTATTATGATTCGATTTTAAATTTTTGAATTCAATAAATTAAAATATTTATGAAGATTCTGCATATAATTTAGTAGTCAGAACCGCTTAGTAACAGCACTTAATAATAATCTAGACTCTAACATTCTTCCCTCAAACGAGGAGGAATCCTTCTAGAACTTTATGAAGTTGTTCTATTGAAGTTTTAAGCCTTCTTCTTAGATCTCTGATGCCTTAATCTTCTCATTCTTCTTTTCGCCTTTTGCCCCAGCCAGTTCCCTTTATACATAGCATTATCTCCAACTCACCGCAGTCAGAACGAAAAATCAATCATCAAATCATATATAATATATATCATAATAATATTATAATATTACATAATATAACACATTTATTACGATATATATACGTACTATATATATATATTACATAATACCACCACTCATAATATATATATACATACATATTATATATATAAATATTATACTTATTAAATATAGCTCAAGATATAAATATATATTTAATATATTCTAATATTAAAAAATTTATTTTAATGAAATTTCATAAAATAAAATAAGCATTAATTCGCAACTTATATACATGATTATTAATTTCTGATACTAACACTCACTACTACTACATACTACCTTACTACTAACTCACCTTACTCACCTCACTTACATAACCTCGACTGACATAACTACGTACTACTACTATTACTACTACCAACTGTCAAATAATACATAGATAACTGACATACTAATTCAAATAATTATATTAATAACTAGCTAAAATATGATCTAAATATAGAATATCAATGTATTATTTAGTCTTAAGCAGCAACATTCGAATCCTCTGATCACAGCTTATTCTGCCATAACAGTAGAAAGATGTTTGTGAGAGATGAGCTTGTTGATAAGACGACGATCACACAAGAATCACCAACACCGTCTAAAAGACCTCACACTAGCATACGTGCTATTTACGTATATCAATATATTTGGATGAATGGCAGCCAAAACCTGTCTCTTAATTACACTTGTGAAAGCAACAATATGTCCAATTACACTAATGATAGAGATCGGATCTTATACATATAAACATATTCTCTTGACTCCGCTAAAACATTAATTCTCGGCGACTAACTATAATTAAACGTCATATAAAGTGTGAACCAAGTTATAACCTATAATCATCCGCAGAGCCTTATCGTAAAAAAATAATTATAAAAATAATAATGCGAGAGCATACCATACCATCTAACTACTAATCTAACTACTGCTACTTACTACTAGGAACTGATACCGATACTAGCTCACTAAGACTTACTACTATCTACTACTACTAACTTACTCTCCTATCATACTATCCACAATATCTCATCCTACTTACCTGAAACTGTCGACCTCACTGATAACTACTACTCACTCCATAGCTGCTTCAATATCGCTACTACTATACTACCTATACTCACACTTACTACTAATAATAATAAATACATAACTAATATATTAAAGAGTATAATAAATGAGCTAATAAATTAATAATAATAATAACTACTAATAAGAATAATAAGTAATAATAATAAAATAAATAATTAATAATAATAATAATAATATAATAATAATAGAGTACATACCATAATCCATATTCATCTTAATATTTAGCACTAATGAAAGAAATTTTGCTAAGATTGCTGGAATTAAAATTACAAAATATTTAACCAATTATTAGTTAGTGTGAATCTGATTAATGCCCTTCATGTACGTGAATAATTTCTGTTTCACACCAGTCATCTCGATCGTAGTATCCAAAAACAGGTATATAATTTACTTATTAAAAATAAAATATACATATTTGAATAAAAACATTAATAATAATTAATGTTAATAATTAATGAAATAATAATAATAATAATAACCAGAGTGAATAATACATAATAACTAATAATACACTGAAGTAAATAGATAAGTGTCAATAATATATAATTATTAACTAATACATAATAATAATAGCATAATAATACTACCGTACTACTACTACTACTACTAGCTACTACACTACTACTAATAATAATAATCAATACTCTTAATAATAATAATAATAATAATAATAATATAATAAATAAAAAATAATAAGATATTAACTATAATTCAGGTGAAGCGATGGAACTAATTTTAGGAAGTAAAAGTATGAAAGATATCCAGAAGCAAAAGTTGCAAAGACTTTAAATGCTCCAAACTGTAGAAAGAGCCTGTGTGTGTGTCGTGATAGTGATGTGGTGTGTGAATGTGATGTAGTGTGTGTGTGTGCATGAGTGTGAGATGTGTGTGCTGCTGCTGTGATGTAGTGATGGTGTGTGTGTGTTGTGTGTGTCTGTGTGCTGTTGTTGTATTGTTAAAATGGCGTAATGAAAGCAGGTTGTCGTTCGGGCGTGCGGGGCAAGGTGTATATCCCACGCTACTTTCTGGTCGGGATAGTCACTTGGAGGCCGGCTATCAGCAATTCAACCAACAATAGAGAGAAATCACGATTCAAAGAATTCCCATGCATGTGTGCCAAATCCTTCAACATTTATTACTCATGAATTTATTATTTATAAGATACTATATAAAATTACATATTAATTATAGAATTATACTACACCTAGAAATATAGATCTCATATAATATATATAATATAGTATATTATACTATATATAGTTAAATAAAGATCGTAGATAGAGTAACAATATACTAACTACTAAATTATTAGATACGGATTAAACTGACTATACATAAATTATCTATATAAACGAATTCAGATACTATATGTAACCAAACGTATATATAATAGGTATATAACTATATACTAATTAACGAACATAAAATAGTATATATTCGAAAATAATAATATACTATAATTGGGTACTATATAGCTAGGTAAAATAGTAATATATAATAAGTACCTCCTAAATATAATAATATATATCTAATATATTATATATATATATATAATAATGACATTATATACTAAATAGCTAATACTTATAAGCTATAGCCTTAAATCAGTAGTATATACAACTACCAAACATATAAGAATTACAACTTAATAACTAAATACATAATATAATTAATAATTAAATATATTATCATTCACTATTAATGAACCACTCTATGCACGGTTGACTTAAATGTGAGACCAGATAACGAAATATAAGCTTGATAAGTGGTTTGAGTTGTACATACAACCATTTGTCGCAGGTTGTAGTGGTTTAGTCAATGTTGGCAGATGCATATGGGTCTACAGAGGAAAATTAGGTTTGTGTGTTTTTCGGAAGACCACTAAAAAATTTTGAAATCTGGGAAGTTATGACTTTAAGAATCATTGTCGGAGTTGGGAAACCCGATAACGGATGAGATTTTAAGTTGCGGTAAATAACGATATCAAATCACTAAAATGCAACAACCTTCTTCTCTACTGATTACGTCCAGAGTACTCTCGCCTACTTACCCTTCGTTAACTCAGAAATCCTTACTAACAAAACTACTCACCACAATTTCATTAACCGCATATATCTGAATCTCTAATTTTTCTTCGGGTGTGGTCCCATCACCTCAGCCTCAATGAATACTTAAACTTCATAACTTCCTACATTGTTCATAAAATTTTACATATGGTCTTCCCAAAACGACAGAAGACTGAGAGTCCTTCTACCTATAATAAGCCCAATATCATCTTTCCAAAGCATTAAGATCTGTCAACCCACTTACAGCACCTCTCAAAATGGTTGTATCTACATTAACCTCATAAAACGCACTTATCAACCATATTTCTGCGTCACGATTTATCAAATCATCCTGAGATTTCAATTAATATACAAACTGATACTATATGAACACCATCCATCATACTCCCACATTGTCCTAAGTGGGTTGAGTAGTCGATTTCCTGCTTCACATCTGTCCCCGGTATCCCTCGTTCACTACTCTAATCCTCTCTTCTCTCTCTCACTACATAAATCTTAAGCCTCTTCTCCCTCGCATACTACTCTCTCTCTCTCTCTCTCTCTCGGATCTCAGCTCTCTTCTCTCTCTCTCTCTCGTCTCTCTCTCTCTCTCTCTCTCTCTCTCCTCTCCTCTCTCTCTACTCCTCTCTCTCTCGTCTCTCTCCTGAACGTTTCATATAATATCGATACATCTAATACTTCAACTTATTACCTACCCATTAGTGTCCATCTTAAAAAAACTTATCAATAAAACTCACCGACATTGGATACGATATCAACTTTCTAAGGTACGAATTATAACTGCAATCTATTCCTTTAAATCAAAGACACACTCCGGTCTTGCACAATGGACTCCCCTGCTCTTACTCCTACTCTAGCACATCTCTTCATGGAAACGTATCGAACAATAACTAAACCACAATCCTCCCTCCACCCTCTTATCTTTTCAGGTACTATAATCGGTATCGCTTAATAGTAGACAATGCACTATCTTTACCGCTGCTAGTTATAGCACTCCTACATTCAACCCTCAACTATATCCCTATAATTTCATAACACATATTCCACCCAAACTCATTAAATTCACTACTTGACACCTCTCAAAAACCAAATCCATTACCCGTTTGCTAGAGATACTCTGCATCGCATCTATGGTCGGCACCTCCTAATACATATATCGAAATCACTATTACAAGAACACCCTTACAATCCAATCCCTCTTACATTACACTGTTCTCCTCACATAATCATAAACGATTCAAAATTGGCATTATTTCTTTCGTTTTCTTGTACAGTGCTTTCAGCATTATATGCTAAATCACCTCTCCCTTATCTTCTAATCTGACGTCCATACTTTTCTAACTCCCCACCTTCAACAAACTCCTTTCTAATCCTACTCACTTCAATTCTTATAAGAAGCACTTTAAAAGGGGCAAAACAAAACCGTTTACTACAATCCTTCTCAATTTAACCGGAACTCCGTTAATTCTAACTCTTTCCGTGTCCTCTACCTCAATGTCCTGCTCAAGGCACATATATGAAAATATTTTTCGCAACTTTACGTTTCACTTCCCTGATATCTTTCTCTCTTGAAAAAAAAGAACCTTTCAACCACCACATCATCAACCCGTGCCTCCTAGCGGAAACTCTTTAATGCTGTGCTATAAAATCTCCTGCAAAGATTGCATTCTCTTTACATTGGAGAAACCCATGATCTTAAACGCCGCCTCTATCAACACAAACATGACCTTCTAAATGACAATCAAAATTCTTCCCTGACACCCATCGCGTGCGTATCAACTAATTCATAATCCTATTAAAGCCAGATTAACCATATGGTATACAGACCAATCCTACATGCATATGACTAAGAATTTAAACAACAACGTAAAACTCACGTGACTCCTTTGTAATCATATTGCAAACTGAATTTTAATCCAAACAAGAAGGAGATTATCATGACAAATTGACACAAAGGTTCTAAAATTAACTTTTGCTTGAGAACACAATCATTGTTAAAAAAAATTAATTATCCAACACTAGCTAAATCTAAGCATCTAACCAAATAATTTCCGCTTCTTCAAATGATTAGTTTATAATAGTAATCACTTCTGAAGGAGGTTCCAGCTTTAGGAAACGACAAGCCTCAAGAAAAATAATATATATGTATTAATAAACTTGTCAAGAGATTCCAATGAATATTCTCTAACTTCCAACCTCTCTGACTATCTTCCTATGACAATTCCTTCAAGAATATTCATCAACTAAAAGCACCTCATACTGCGTGAAATTTACTATATTACCACTAAGCGCCTTTATCACTGCTTTAAACTCCATATATATATTATATATATATATCTGTATTATGATATATACTTAGAATAACTGCTATATTATATATGAGTAAGAACGCTGCCTCTATGAAACTACATTATAACGGATATATATTACTACCTACGGTACGAATATACTATATACTAATATAGAATAATTAAATAATATAGACAATATCATATACTAATATAATATATTATATAATATACATTATATATAACTAATATATATATATAATAACATATATATATATATCATTTATCATTATATAAAATATATAATAATA
>JABUQX010029212.1:130000-139511 GCA_015478945.1 Trachelipus rathkii | reverse complement strand
GAGGATACCTTAATAAGAAGGTGGTATACCAAGTTTCATCATTTTACGGTCATTTCTATTTTAGGGGCCAGCACCCCCTCTGGGGGTTGGACCACCATGTAATCTTTCGTCTGCTACGCCTGGGGGTGCACGCCACGTGACCTCGCTGCACCGAGGATCTATAAGAATAGTTGTTATACCAAATATTCATCATTCTACTGTCCATTTCCTACTTGAAGGGCAGCCACCCCGCCGCGGTTTGTGTACGGCCACGAACCTCGTCTACCCGAGGTACATCACCCCTAAACAGGGGGTAAATTGAGGTGAGATACCATTTCAGCAAACTTCCATCCGGTGTAGTGTTGTGCAATGCGGTTCGGTGTGGTGTGTGAGTCGGTGTGTGCCGACTCCGACTCCGCCCTTTCTCCACTTCTCTTATGGCATTCTTCTTTTGTCGCGGGACACCCTACGGGTGAGTTCGCCGCGACCCTCCTTCCTCCTTTTTGCCCTCCTCCTCCCCTCCTTCCCCTGCCTCCTCCCCTCCTCTATGCATCTCCAAATTTCATCCTTCTACGGCATTTCTTATTGTGTAGCGGGCCGGCAGCCTTCCTCCGGGGGTGTCACGCGTCAAGTAACCTCGTCGTAGAACGTATTACTTCAGTAGTTAGAAGGGATTCCGGAGTTTGGTCATTTACCACAGCGATTTTACCGCCCTTGACCTTTTTGACCGGCGACCTTTTCTTGGCTTTGGTACCTTTTTACCTTGACCTTGAGAACCCAATATTTTCGGCCAATCCTTTGTAATTCCAGGGTGCAAATTTTGGCAACCCAATTTTTTGGCAACCTAATTTTGGCAACCCTAATTATTTGCTTTGGCAACCCTAATTTTTTTGCAACCCTAATTTTTTGCAACCTGCGCCAAACGGTTCGCAGCAACCGTTGACGTGTCCCCCCTAATTTTTCGACTTAACCCTTTGGTCTTCAATGGTCAATTTTGCCGACCCCTAATTTTTGGCCGACCCTAATTTTTTTGGCAACCCTAATTTTCGACCAACCCTTTGGTCTTCATGGGTCAATTTTGGCCACCCTAATTTTTTGCCATCCCTAATTTTTGGCAAACACCTAATTTTTTCGCGCAACCCTTGGTCTTCCAGGGTTGCAATTTTGAGTTACCCAAATTTTTCGTCAACCCGGTGATTCTACGGTACAATTTCACACACACACACAACACACACACACAACACACACACACACAACACACACACACGTGGACGTAGTATTATATCACAGATACTATTATACTAACTATTGATTTACTTACACTCACACAGCTTTACACAGATCTACTTACACACACAGATTTACTTACACACACAGATTAGACACACACACAAATACACACGCTGTCACACACCACACACACACAACTATCTATCTATCATTCATCATCATCATATCTATCACACTTACACTATAATATATTTTCACTATGACACTTACCACTCACCCATAGATACTTACACTTTACATTACACTTATACACACGTACAAACACGACTGCCCTAAACCCTTGTCTTCCATGGGCCAATTTGAGAACCCAAATTTGTCGGTTCAATCTCGTTTGTATTCCATTGGTACAATTTTGGCATTGGAAACTTTTTTGATCTCTTGTAAGCTTTTTGATGGCTCACTTTGTTGGCTCAATTTTATGACTTCTATCTATATTTATGACTCAAACTTTGATGGTTCCTTCAATTCACCGTAAGGAGTATCTAGGGATGTTCTATTATGTTCTATGAGTGCCAGCGGGAGTGCAATGAATTTCCAATGAGTGGCGCAATATAAGTGCCAGTTGAGTGTCACATAGGCCAAGTGAGTTGCACATAGTGCCAACTGAGTGCCAATAGTGCCAACTGAGTGCCACTTTTTTCAAGTCTTTTCTAGCCTCCTGAGCCTAAAATAGCCCTAATATGGGTATCACCCCTAGGTATATATGGTTATGAAGGAAATCGATTGTGTAATACAAGCCAGCTTAAGGATGCTTCTCTGTACTATTGAGTTAGTCTTTTTCTATCACTTATAGCCATTATATAGTTACTTGCACACACACTCTACACACATACACTATAAACTTATATACACACATTTCACTATGACACTTATGTTACACACTATGACACTTATAAGCACTTACACTCTCGCATAGACACTTGTACACTTAACCCATATACACTTATCACTCCACACTCACCATAGACATTTCACTTACATACATACACACTATGACACTTATAAGCCGCTTACACTAGCCATAAGACACTTTTACACTAGCCCATATACACTTACATTCACACCAGCACACAGATACACTTACACTTACACTCACACACTTGATATTTTGATGCCTCAACTTTGATGCCTCAACTTTGATGCCTCAGCATTGATGCTCAGCATTTGATGCCTCAACTTATGGATTGATGACTATGCGTTTGATGCATTTTCTAACCTTTTCTAGCCTTTTCTACCCCACATCATAGAACAGAGTTAATATTAATGTCTTCCCCTAGATCATAAGCTACCGACCAGGGCGCAGCGTGCGCCCTCCGCGCAAAGACAGCCAACCCAGCCGCGTTCCCGCCCGCCGCAGAGCGCCCGCAGGCGCAATATTTCCGCGAACCCGCCCGCGTGCGCCCGCAGGCGCCATATTTCCGCGTTCCCGCCCGGCGCGTTGCGCCCGCAGGCGCAATATTCCCGCGCGAATGAAAAATATATATATGAGCTACGAGTCATTCATTTTTATTCATACTTAAACATTTTTATTAAAAACATTTTCGCGAACCTAAAACTGTAACTCATTACAGACATCTTTTATATTTTTTACTTAATACTTTTTAATTTATAAATTTTTAAAAATTGTATGTAAGAAGAAAAAAACCAGAGTGTCTGAATATATAAACATTTATTTTACTTACAATTGTACGAAATTTTATTAAAAACATTAACATTACATACCTTAAAGCAGTAAATCAGTAAATCAGTAAATCAATAGAGGTGTTACCAAACAAACCTAAGGGATTAGTAGCTTTTGTTTTACTCGTTTTACTGCCTTTAACTCATATGGTTTACTGCTTTAATTCACATATTTATTAAAATTACATACCTTAAAGGTAAATCAGTAAATCATAGAGGTGTGAATAGCAACAAGGGGTTAGTATGCCTTTGTTTTACTGCTTACTGCTTTAAACTCATGTTTTACTGCTTTAACTCATATGTTTTACTGCTTTAACTCATATATTTTATTAACATTACATACCTTAAGCAGTAAATCAGTAAATCAATAGAGGTGTTAATTAAGCAACAGGGGATTTAGTATGCTTTTGTTTTACTGTCTTACTGCTTTAACTCATGTTTTACATGCTTTAACTCATATTTTTACTGCCTTTAACTCATATATTTATTAACATTACATACCTTAAAAGCAGTAACATCAGTAAATCAATAGAGGTTGTGACCCCTAGCAACAAAGGGCTTAGTATGCTGTTGTTTTTTACTGCTTTAACTATTTTTTACTGCAATTTAACTCATGTTTTACTTCTTTTAACTCATATGTTTTACTGCTATAACTCATATTTTTACTGCTTTAACACTTATATTTATTAACATTATGTTTTTTTTTGTTTTTTACTTTTATTATTTAATTATTTAAGTTTTTTATTTATTTATTATTATTTTTTATATTTTATTATTTTTATTTTATTTTATTATTATACTTAGTGTTATTTACTTCATGCTATTGTTATTATTATTTAGGAACACACACACACAACACACACACACACACACTCACACACACACACACACACACACACCACACACACACTCACTTGCACATATAACGTATAATTTATTAAAACATTTTATTTGTATTTTTATTATTGTACTTAGTGTTATTTACTTCATGCCTATTGTTATTATTATCTAGAACACACATACACACACACACACACACACACACACACACACACACACACACACACACACACACACACGCCACTCACTTACACATATAACGTATAATTATTGAAACATTTGTTGTTTTAATAAACACGTACATTTATATTACTCATTCAAATTTATAACTAAAATTATTTCAAAGTTTCTTAAAGCTTCTATAATAAATCAATCATTATCTTTGAACAAAGGATTTATTATTAACTGTTAATACTTTTTGTTTATAAATTTTATAACTATCAAGTTTTAAAATAACTTTTACTAAAATTTTATGAAATTTATTAAAAATATATTTTACGTACCTTAAAGCAATAAATCAGAAAATCAGTAAGGCAAGCCCCTAACACCCCTCTACACCAAGCTATACCACGTTTTGTTCTTTTGACTTACTGCTTTACATCTTTAGCCATTGTAATCATTTTAACAATAACAAAGTAATTTTTTCTCTGCTAACACCAAATTTCTTTATTAAAATCATTCTAGGTTTTTATTAAAAATAACAATTATTCACTTACATTTAAATTATTCGTCGATGTTAACAAAAATATTTCAAAGTTTTTTAAATAATTCGGATTTTCTTTATTATTATTATTATTATTATCTATGTACATTGACAATCCATCACGAGAAAACACAACAACCCGCACTCCTTACAGATACGAAACTGACCTCTCTCTGTAAAATGTGTTGAAATAACTACTTTAGGCCTAAATTTAGGATAATCCTTTTTGTACCCCGGGGCGATTTAGGCCTAATTCCAGGTCAAAATATATTCAAACTGACATTTTTCTGTAAAAGTGGTGCAATAACTACGTTAGGCCTAAATTAGGCCTAAATTTAGGATAAACCTTTTGTATTCCCGGCTGATTTAAACCTAATACTAGGTCAAAAGGTAATTCCAGTATAGAAAAGAATCATTGTTATTATAAATATATTTCAAACTGAAACATGCTGGATCGGTAAGATCCTTTAAGCAGGTAAGAAGGAAATGTTTTCCTTACTTGTGATTGGTCGGAGTAATCCTTATCTCTATATGACCTCGTATGTGATTGGTCGAGAATTATTTTATCGTCTTTTTGGTTTTAAGGTATGTAAAAACATGTTTTTTCATATCCTGAGCCTTACCTGTGATTGTTTTAAAATCATAGTCGTTTTTAAACTTGTATTGAGCAGGTGTGTTTTATTATCTGTTTAGACCCAAACTCATTTTAAAATCATAAGTTCATTTTAGCTTTTAAAGCGGTGCACAAAGTATTCTGATTGTTATTAAAAGTGTTTACTAGAGTGTATATTCATATTTATAATAAATACTTACATTGAGGAATAATTATTAATTTCACTAGAATAGATAATAATTAATTCACTAGATTTATAGTAGATCACGTGAAGCAAAACGCAAGAGCGCCCGCAAGCGCGACCCGGTGCGGAACAGCCGCATGAACCCGCCGGCGTAATATTACTACGCGGTCGCGAAAATATTTTCTTTATGATATGACGTTGTAAACTTTCATTACATCGTTTTGTATTTTCAAAATATACTGCTTCCTATATTATGAGACGTCCATTTTATTTCTTACTTGAAACATTTTTAATTTATATTTATAGAAAATACCATTTCAATGGTTAAGTTTCTTGAAAAACATTTAGTTTTGAATAGAACATTTTGTTTTGTAGAACAGTTTGTTTTATATAACCTAAAGTTATAATTCCTTGAGGAAATAGAACAAATACTCCGGGATGTGACGCTGGCTATGTTCCTCTTTGTGGTATTCCTTTAAGAATCTTATTACTTTAAGGAATTGTAAAACAAGTTTTATATGCCTTAAAAGCTACACCTACATAGGACGTAGAGTTAATGTATAGAACTTATCCCATACCCTCCCTTTCAAGGTATGTCTTTACGGTTTTATCTTCTCTATGTATAAGTTATGAAAAGTTGTTTATTTCTAAAAATATTATTACATAATTACAATCTCAGTTAAATATACATGCATGATAAACTTCCCCTCTTTGTACAAACCGTAACTCTTTATGGACTTCCAGTATTGGTATCATATTATACTTCAACAAAATTACATCGAAGTATGTAAGTTCATACTTCTTCTATAGTTCAAGCTGCTGTATGCATTCTGGTAAACCATCCCAGAAATCTCACAGTTTGTAATTAAACATGGATATACAGGATTTTAAGTAAAACTTAATGCGCTTTAACATATGTTATAATATTCGTAAAATGCATGATACAGTACACCAAAACTATATTATACATAGTGAATGGACGGTTGTCCAAAAGATATCAGTCCTCAGGATTGTATTTGCCCTACACTTTGAAAAACGAACGCTCCCATATTTCGCGACCGCCGTATTAATATTACGCCGGCGGTTTCATGCGGCTGTTCCGCACCGGGTCGCGCTTGCGGCGCTCTTGCGTTTTGCTTCACCTGATCTACTATAAATCTATTGAATTAATATTATCTATTCTAGTGAAATTAATAATTATTCCTCAATTTAAGTATTTATTATAAATATGATATACACTTAGTAAAAACACTTTAATACAAATCAGATAACTTGTGCACTGCTTAACAGGTAAAATGACTATGATTTTAAAATGGTTTGGGTCTAAAAGATAATAAAAAACACCTGCTCAAATCCAAGTTTAAAGAACAAAGTTCATTTTCAAAAGACGACAGGGTAAGGCTCAGGGATATGAAAACATGTTTTTACATACCTTTAAAACCAAAAAGACGATAAAATAATTGTCGATCCAATCACATACGAGGTCATATAGAGATAAGATTACTCCGTCCAATCACAAGTAAGGAAAAACATTTCCTTCTTACCTGCTTAAAGGACCTTACCGATCCAGGCATGTTTCAGTTTGAAATATATTTATAATAACAATGAATTCTTGTTTATACTGGAATTACTTTGACCTAGTATTAGGCTTAATCAGCCTGGGATACCAAAAAGGTTTATCCTAATTTTATACCTAAATTTAGTAAGTAGTTATTTCAACACATTTTACAGAAAAAGGTCAGTTGAAATATATTTTGACCGGGAATTAGGCCAAATTGCCCCGGGGGTACAAAAAGGCTTATCCTAAATTAGGCCTAAAGTAGTTATTTCAAAACACATTTTACAGAAGGAGGTCAGTTTCGTATCTGAAAGGAGTGCGGGTTGTTGTGTTTTTCTTCGTGAGTATTGTCAATTACATAGATAATAATAATAATAATAATTAAAATAATAATAAAGAAAATCCGAATTATTTAAAAAAAACTTTAAATATTTTATTAAACATCGAGCGAATAATATAAATGTAAATGGAATAATTGTTATTTTTAAATAAAAACCTAGAAATGATTTTTATAAAATACATGTTATGTTAGCGGAGAGAACCTATTTTGTTATTTTTATACTTATTACATGGCTAAAGAGGATGTGTAAAGCAGTAAGTCAATAGGACAAAACGTGGCATAGCTTGTGTAGAGGGGTGTAGGGGCTTGCCTTACTGATTTACTGATTTATTGCTTTAAGTACGTAAAATATATGTTTTTATAAAATTTCATAAAATTTCAGTAAAAGTTATTTTAAAACTTGATAGTTATAAAATTATAAACAAAAAGTATTAACAGTTTAATAATAAATTCTTTGTTCAAGATAATGATTGATTTATTATAGAAGTTTTAGAAAAAACAGTTGAAATAATTTTTTAGTTATACTTGAATGAAAGTAATATAAATTGTACGTTTTAAATTAAAAACATAAAATGTTTTAATTAAATTATACGTTATGTGTGTAAGTTTGTGTGGGCGTGTGTGTGTGAGTGTGTGTTGTGTGTGTGTGTGTGTGTGTGTGTGTGTGTGTGTGTATTTGTGTTTGTGTGTGATAATACGAATAGGCATGAATTAAATCACACTAGGTCTAATAATAAAAATAAAAATAAATTTTTAATAAATTATACGTTCATATGTGTAAGTGGAGTGTGTGTGCTGTGTGTAGGTTGTGTGTGTGTGTGGTGTGTGTGTGTTGTTCTAAATAATAATAACAATAGGCAGGAAGTAAAAATAACACCAAGTATAATAATAAAAATAAAAATTAAAATTGAGACAAAATAATAAAAAATATTAATAAAATAAATAAAATAAGAAATAAAATAAATAAAAAGTATTAAAACAAAATTAAAAAAAAACATAATGTTAATAATATATGAGTCTTAAAGCAGTAAAACAATATGAGTTAAAGCAGTAAAACATTATGAGTTTAAAGCCAGTAAACATGATTAAGCTAGGAAAACATGAGTTAAGCCAGTTAAAACAAAAGCATTACTAAGCCCTCTTGTTGCTATGGTCACACCTCTATTTATTTTACTGATTTACTGCTTTAAGCTATGTAATGTTAATAAATATATAGGTAAAGCCAGTTAAAAACATATGAGTTAAAGCAGTTAAAACATGAGTTAAAGCAGTGATAAAACAGTAAAACAAAAAGCATACTAATCCCCTTGTTGCTAAGTAACACCTCTATGATTCTATTTACTGCTTTAGGTATGTAATGTTAATTAAATAGATGATTTAAGGCAGTAAAAACATATGAGTTTAAAGCCAGTAAAAACATGAGTTAAGCAGTTTTAAAGCATTAAAACAAAAGCATTACTAACCCCTTGTTGCTATGTAACACCTCTATTGATTTACTGATTTACTGCTTTAAGGTATGTAATTTTAATAAAATATGTTGAGTTAAAGCAGTAAAACATATGAGTTAAAGCAGTAAAACAGTAAAACAAAAGCATACTAATCCCTTAGGTGTTCGGTAACACCTCTATTGATTTTACTGATTTACTGATTTACTGCTTAAGGTATGTAATGTTATGTTTTAATAAAATTTTCGTACAATTGAGTAAAATAAAATGTTTATATATCAGACACTCTGGTTTTTTTTCTTCTTACATTACAATTTTTAAAAAATTATAAAATTAAAAAAGATATTAAGAAAATATAAAAGATGTCTGTAATGAGTAACAGTTTTAGGTTCGCGAAAATGTTTTAATAAAAATGTTTAAGTATGAAATAAAAATATGAACATGACTCTAGTATATACGGTCGGATACGCGGGTATATGCGCGGGCTGACGCACGCGCGCGGGCGCGGGAACGCGGCTGGGGTGACGGTTGTTTGCGCGGAGGGCGCCACGCTGCGCCCTGGTCCGGGGGCTATGATCTAGAGAAGACCTTAAATTAACTCTGTTCTATGATGTTGGGTAGAGAAAAAGCTAGAAAAGGTTAGAAATGCATCCAAAAGCATGAGTCATCAATCCATCAAAGTTGAGGCATCAATGTTGAGGCATCAATGCTGAGGCATCAAAGTTGAGGCATCAAAGTTGAGGCATCAAAATATCGAGTGTGTGAGTGTAAGTGTATCTGTGTGTGGGTGTGAGTGTATGTATATGGGCTAGTGTTAAGTGTCTATGGCTAGTGTAGAGCGTTATAGTGTCAAGTGTGTAGTATGTAAGTGAAGTTGTC
>JABUQX010029212.1:117500-125000 GCA_015478945.1 Trachelipus rathkii | reverse complement strand
GGAGCAACTAATTAAAGAACCCAGACACCCGATCGTCCCAACCAATTCTTGAACACAATTGACCTATGTTTCACCACTAGTCCTTTCTCTCTTTAAAATTAACCACTTTCGCTCCTATCGGTAAATTTGACCACAACCTATATCTCTTAATTTTAATACTGTTCTCTCCACAGCTCCATCCTGCCCCACGCGTTTTTTCTGGGCATTTTGATCGGGCCGATTTGGGGGCCTTGCGTTGCTTCAAACGCTAACTATAATTTGAATGACTGCTTTGTCTCGGAGGACGATTCGATGTCTATTGGAAAGGTAGGGGCTGTATTCACCAAAGGGGATGAGTAGGTTCATTCCTTCTTCGACTAAATTCTTTCTCTCTTCATAATCCATGGTTCGATCGTCTTGTTCTCTGGCCATTCAGGCTAGAGACAGTGCGTATCGGAGTGGAAATATTCTCGTTCTCCTATCCACTCTTGCTAATTTTCATTCTGCTAGAAATCGTTGCAGGGATACTCTTCGACGAGCAAAGCGGGCTTTCTTCAAACGAAAGTGCGCTAACCTCCTTGGTTCTCCTACTGACAAATCTTGTTCTGGCCTCTTGCAAAAACATCTCTAACAACTTCTCTGAAAATCTGTCTTTCCTCCTCTAATTCGCTCTGATGGGTTCTGTGCTAAATTCTCCAACTGAAAAAGGCCAAATCTCTTGGCCTCCTATTTTCCTCTAAACTCAACCCTGGACGATTCTGGGATTCCTCCTCCTTCTCTCTCAGGTATCATATGCTTTTGCCTGTGAATTACATTAGATCGGATGCCTGGCTCCTGAAATCTATGAACGTTAAAAAGGCGGGTGGCCCGGATGACATTCCTCCCGAGTTTTGAGAGTGTGCTTCCGTGCTATCCCCGCCCCTCGTTAACTATATTCTCTATGTCTCAATACTAACACTTTCCCTCAGTGTTGGAAGCACGCACAAGTCCAACCTATTCCGAAAAAAGGAAGCCGCTCTGATCCTTCTAACTATCGCCCTATAGCTCTTACTGTATTCTTTCTAAGGTCTTATGAAACTCTTCTCAATTCTCACTTCTTAGATCATCTGGAATTCTATTCACTTCTTTCCGATCGCCAGTACGGCTTTCGGCCGCTCGAGGTTACTGGCGATATACTTTCTTATCTTACTGATTTATGGTTTTCAGCTTTTAGGAACTACGGGAGACTTGCGTGGTGGCGCTTGACATATCCAAAGCATTTGACCGGGTATGGCACGCGTCACCTGCTCTCCAAGCTCCCCTCCTTGGGTTTCCTCCTTCTCTTTTGCTTACTTATGTCTAGTTTCTTTCAAATCGCTCAATATCGGCTGTTGTTGATGGGTGACTTCTTCTTCCTTTTCTGTCATAGTGGTGTTTTCCTTCAGGGGTTCTGTCTTGATCTCCTACTTTATTTGCTACTTTCATTAATGATCTCTCACCTGCCACATCTAACTCTATTCACTCATATGGCGATGAGCTCGACCCTTCATTCTTCAAACTGTCCATTTTCAATTCATGTTCCTTCTTTTAATTCTTAAAGAATAGACTTCCCGTCTTAACTTTTCGATTCTATTCTTCGCGATCATGGATAGAATTTCCGGGTGGGGTGGTCTGAACCTTGTGAAATCAATTCTGTTAAAAAAAACTCAACTTCTACAATCTTGTCCCTCTCTAAGACACCTTCCAACTTTTCCTATCTCTTCGACGGTTCTCTCGTCTCTCCTGTCGAAATATATAAACATCCTTGCCTTAACATAAAACAAAAAAATGTCTTTGGAAAACCTCACATCACAAACGGTTGCTAGGCGCCTCAAGGAAGCTGGGAGTTCTGTTTAGACTCCGAGACTTTTTTTCCTCTTCACAGTTACTCCAGTTTTACAAGGGCCTCATCCGCCCTTGGATGGAGTACTGCTCTCATATCTGGGGGGGGCTCAGGTTTCACCCGGCTTTTGGATAGGGTCGAGTCAAAGGCAAAAAGGCTTATCAAACTGTTCCTGTTTTCTAGTTCACTTTACCCTCTATCTTTGCGGCGCGATGTTGTTGCTTTATCTCTTTCTATAGGTACCGTAGCGGCAAGTTCTCAGGAAACTTTCCACTCGCGTGCCAACCACTTTAAGACGCCCTCGTAGCAGCAAGGGGTGCTGTGTCGCACATGAGTTTTGTGTTGATATTCCAGCAACTCCAGACAGTTCGCTGCGGTGCCCCTTCTTCCTGCACCTCGTTCTGTGGAATTTCTCTTCCATCTTCTGTGTTTCCTACTCGATTTAATCTCCTCACTTTAAAACCTGCGTCTGTGTTCATCTGCGTAATTTGTGTTAGTTGAATTTTTTGATTTAAACACCCTCCTTGAATAGGGCTTTGGCCCGTGAGCGGTGGTGATAACCGTAAATATATATATATATATATATATATAAGAGGGAAGACAGACAGATATGTAAAAATATATATATATATATATATATATATATATATATATTACAGTGGCGTATTTAGGGGGGGGGCAGGGGGCCATGGCCCCCCCCGAAATTTTCTAGACACTAAAAAATTTTTAGGTATCATATCCGTTAATAATATAAAGTGCAGAAGTTAAATTAATTTTATATAATTCGTCGCTGTCAGGAACAAATCTCGTAAGTTCATTAGTTAAAACTAAACTTGAAAACCATCAGAGAAAAATGTAAATTAGAATTTAAGCTTATTTTTGAAGAATTGTAAGTGTATCATGAAATCTGAACGAGTTATTGAAATTGCTGTACCAAGAATTAACAAATTCCAAAAATACAGACCCAACATTCCTACTTCCGACCCACATACCATTTTTATACCATTTTTGGATGATTTAATATCAGCATTAGGAGAGAGGTTTTTAAATTTTCCTTGCAATTTGTCATACCGAACGGGTGTAATGTGCCATATGAGAAGATAAAAGATTGTGTAATATTTTACAAGGAAGATCTCGAAAGCCCAAATGAAGATTTAGTAAAGCAGAATGGGATTTATGGAAGTTGAAATGGCATCACAGCACAGTCGCCCAAAAAACGCAATAGATGGACTAGTTCTTGTTCGCAGTCAACAATTTCCAAATATTTTACTCTGGGCAAATACTTTACAATTTTACCCGTTTTGAATGCTTTCCAGTAGAAAAGGAAGCTGAAAAACCTAACTTAAGAAATTTACTATTGGAGATGAAAGACTTATTTGACTTGCCCTCCTCTACGTACATTGAAATATTAAAATAAAAATTGAAGATGTTATCTCTGACTTCTCTCACTCTCACGTCAGGCAATTAAATTTAACAATTTAGGTAAGATGATTTTAGTAATTCATATAAATTCTTCCCATTTTTTCTTAGGAATTTAATATTTTGTCCATCCACTTTATATATATATATATATATATATATATATATATATATATATATTTATATATATATATATATAATATATATAGATATATAATATATATATATATATATATATATATATATATATATATATATATATATATAATTATATATATTATGTAAATATATATATATTATATATAATATATATATATATATATATATAATATATAATATATATATACATATATTATATATTATATATATATATATTATATATATATATATTAATATATATATATATATATATATATATATATATATATTATATATATAAATAAAGAAAGTTTTTTGTTGGCCCCCCGAAAAAACTTTCTGGATACGCCACTGTATATATATATATATATATATATATATATATATATATCTTTTCTTTTTTCTTTTTCTTTTTCCTCTCCCAGGAAGGATTCTTCATCCTGCAGCCGCGCAAGCGTCTTTCTCCAGACATCCCTTTGCTGCACTATTCCTCTTCTCTTTAGCACTCTCATTTTTGGTAGCTATATAATATATATATATTATATATATATATACCATATATATTTAAAAAATTGAAAATTTAGAAAGATAACTACAATATATAATATTATATTTTATTTAGCTATATCATATATATATATATATATATATATATATATACATGGATTTTGAAAAATTGAAAATTGTGAAAGAATGACTACAGTCACAGAAAAACACCAAAAAACAACGTTTTAGAGGGCAAAAAAAGCTACAGTTTGGTGTTTGTAGGGTCAAAATCTGCTGAAAATTTCGAATTTTATGTCCATTTTTAGGGGGGAGTGAAAATGGGTCTCAGGCTCTCAGCCCGAGCCAAAAATTGAACCCTATCCTTCAACACTTTCTAATCAATTTCGGAACAGCTTTGTTCTGAGTTCTCAAAACTTTATGAACAACTTTACTCTGGAACTTTATCTGGAAAATATAATAGATCATCGCAAATTGCAACAGCTTATTCAATCATCGTAGATATTTCCTAGAATTTTTGAAAAAAGAATTCATATTGTCTTCTAAATGTTCAAATATTTTCCAAGTGAAATACGCCATTTTGAAACTGAAGTAGTCAATTTAAAGCTGCAGTAGATTGGCAGATCTTTCTTCAGATTAGAGCCGTGTCAGCCTGCTTGGTATGTCTACAAAAACTGCATCCCTCACTACGATGGGTGCGGTTGAATTTTGAAGGGTGGTTTATATATGAAGTAGGGACCGACCGGGGCGGGAATTTTGCCGGGGCCGGGGTTAGCTAAAATTAGAAATGTAAGTCAAAAACACTGAAAGTCTTAAAACTTAGGATGAAAATTAAATATAATTTCAATTAATTAATAATTTTAATTTAAAAAAGGAATACATTTAATTAATTCAATTAAATAAATATTTTCGAAAGAAATTTTTAGAAAATAATTGATTTTCTAGAAGAATAAGTTGTATTATATATATATATATATATATATATATATATATATATATATATATATATATATATATATATATATATATATATAATATTATATATATTATATTATATATATATATATATATATATATAATATATATATATATATTATTTCAATTAAATAAATAATTTTGAAAAGAGATTTCGGAAAATATTTGATTTTCTTGAAGATATTTACTTTAAATAAATAAATACATTAATATTTTAACAATTATATTTATTTCCTTTTCCGAATTCGTTTGATATATCAAATTTCGAATATTTTTATGTTAAAAACTCGGAAAAATTATAATTTGGCCTCAATTTTAATTTGAAATCATAGTAAATACCAAAAAAAAAATTGATTATATTTAGGTATGTTTATATTTTGCATCAATTTATAACAAAGGAGTAATGGAATTAAAATATATTATATATTTTTATTTAGTTCGATTTAACCCTTTATTTTTTAGTGTAAATTTACAGTTAACCCCGGTAGAAAACCCCGGTAGAAAATCCCGGTTTTGCCTGATTTTTGGCCAGGGCCGGGGCCCCGGTCGGTTCCTAATATGAAGCCTACTGACCAAGAATGCCAAGAAATTCACATTTCAAATTCAATAAAATCTACACGCCACCTTGTGGGCATAGGGTGTACCCAAAGTTGAAATTTAGCTGTATGAGCACCAAAACGATATTAAGGAAAATAAAAACTATAATAAAGAGTCTTATAACACATCAACAGAAGTCATAGGAGTCGGAGTCGGAAAAGGAGTCAGAGTTGGAAACAAACACATAGTATGACATGTGAGCTGTCATTATATATGTTATCCGGCATGGTTCACAATGAGCCCTTTTAATCCTGGTGAGTCATCCGCAACATAAATGACATAAAAACCCACAATTACGCGCAACCGTTCCCAAATCCGGCAGTGTCACCAATCTTTTTCTCGTTGCGCCCCCAAAGAATAAAAAATAGATTCATGCACCCCTATCCATTCTACAATATATAATATATATATATAATTATATAATATATATATATACATTATATATAATATATATATATATATATAATATAATATAATACTTATATATATATATATATAATATAATAATATATATATATATATATATATATATATATATATATATATATATATAATTCTCGTTAAAAAAATTTTAAACGTGTAAAAAGTTACTAAAAAATAAAATTTAAGGATTTTCTTCACGCTTGTCCCGCACCCCATGGTATTTCGAGAAGCACCCCAATTTGAAAACCACTGTGTTATCGGGTACGTAGAACCCACTTTTAAAGGTTTCAGAACTCTGTGAGGTGTTTGAGCATTCCCAAAATGAAATCCCTAAAGAAAAAGGGAGAAAAAAAGGAGAAACGCACATATTGCTTAACAGGGGAAGCTAAAGGAAGGAAGACTAAGGATTCCATGAGGAATCAAAAGTGGTTAGGTCTCACATGAGTTGGGGATCGAACCTTAAAAGCGAAATTTTAGCTGGGAATTCGTAGAATAATAAATATATGCGTGAATGCTATAGTAACCAGACTTTGTATAGTATATGGACTCTATTATAAGGGCCGCTTAGCTTGTTAATTATAACGGCTCTTTACTTCTCTCTCTCTCTCTCTCTCTCTCTCTCTCTCTCTCTCTCTCTCTCTCTCTCTCTCTCTCTCTCTCTCTCTCTATATATATATATATATATATATATATATATATATATATATAATATAAATATATATATATATATATATATATGATAATATATATATATATATTATATATATGATATTTATAAATATCTATATCTAAAACTATATAATATGCTTAGATTATTATATATATATTATATATATATATATATATATATATATATACTATATATGTGTCAAATTGTAAATATATTTCACATATCTATATATTTACATCTTGATTTATTTCCTAAACGTTAATTGTACCACTCTTCATATACCTTTGGTTTATATATTATACTATGATATATATATATTATATATATAAATATATATATATATAATATATATTTATAATATATATATATATCATATATATATATAATATATATATATATTTCATACTATATATATATATTATATATGATATATATTATATATATATATGGAATATATATATATATAATTTCGCTATAATATATATACCTATATATTATATATATATATAATATATATAAATATATATATATATATATATATTATATATAATATATATATAGTATATTTGTATTATATATATATATATATATATATATATATACTACTATATATACTATATATAATATATATATATATTACTATATATAATATATATATAGTATACGACCTCAAGTGAATACGTTAGCCTCAATATAAACCCTACCCGCTATATTATACCTATAATAATTATCGATACATATATACACAACCCTACCTTCTAACATACTAACCTGAAAACCATCACACGTGTGTATTATATTAATGGAAGCATACCTCGAACTCTCTTCTTTTCAATCAATTTCTTCTCTCCTTCACCTATCTATATATATCTCCTATATAAGTCTCTCTATATATAGCGTCGTCGGCCATATAGGCGTTGTCCACCGGAACACA
>JABUQX010029212.1:107500-112500 GCA_015478945.1 Trachelipus rathkii | reverse complement strand
TTCCAGGGCATAGTCCCTGCAGGATATGTCCCAATAAGCCGACGGATATTTAAGTGTGAAAAAACATGAAAAGGAAGATTGCCCCAAAAATGGGAGAATTTCAAGCCAAAAAAGAGGAGTCGGTAAAAATGAGAAGTTTCCGGTCCAAGCAGATAAATTTAATGGAATAATTGGACAACTGTAAATCGGATATTTTGAAAAAATTAAACATACTTCTGTCGAAAATCAAATATAATGACGATAATACTTGGAATCCTACTCTAGGTCTATGTTTCGGATAATTCATCCGGATATTTAGTAAGTTGAAAACAGACCCGGTGGAAACCTGGAGGGTGTGAACCAAAGATAATTTACTCTAAGCAATATATTATTATATATTATTATTATTATATTATTATTTTTTAATTATTTATTATTATTATTATATTTTATATTATTTTATTATATTATTATTTATATTATATTATTATATTATATTATATATTATTATTATTATTAATATACTTAATATTATTATTAATTATTATTATTATTATTATATTATTATTATATATTATTATATTATTATTATTATTATATTATATTAATTATTAATTATTGAGTGTATTTATTAGTACTTATGGTGATAGTTATATAAAGGTAACCGATATCCTCATCCTCTGTGCGGGTTTGGAGTCGGTTTCAAAAATTTTCGACTCCGACTCCCGACTCGATCTCTACCCTCTCAAAAATTACCGATCGTCCAACTCCGACTCGACCCTCGGTCTGTGTATATATACGCGTAGTCTCCTCTCCTGATCCTATCTTCCGACTCCGACTTACCGACTCCGACTCCACGCCTTTGAAATTTTACGACTCCGACTCCACCCTTTTAAGGAATACCGATCTACTCCGCCTCCGCTTCTCTCGTCCGACTCGAACTCCACCCTCTCAGAAATTACCAGCTCCGACTTCCATCCACCCTTTTCAAAATTGCCGACTCTGACTCCGCTCCGACTCGACTCGACTCCGGACTTGCACTCTCTGAAAAACTACCGACTGCCCCGACTCGCGGCTGACTCCGACTCCGACTCCGACTGAACACCCCTGCTCATGTGCATCTGCGGATATCCGCGTCATTCAAATTCGCTCGGTACGCGTTGTTCGATAGATAAAGGTATATGATATCTCCAATTACTAAGATGATTATACTTGCAAAATCCAAATAAACAATTAATCAATTATGATAAAGGTTTGAAAATTTTAAAAAAAAAAAAATTGAAAAAAAGAATAAAAAAAAATATAAAATAACAATACTAAAAAAATAAATTAAATTAGTAAATTGTAATAAGTAATCATGAATTAATAAATAAACTGTTTTTTTTTATGCTAAAATACCCGCTAGGTCTCTACAAATAGTTAATTTGCATGCAAAGCGTTAAAATGATCTGAAAACAAAAGAAAAACGTAAATAAAAAACTAAAGAAATGACCCTTGAAAAATTATGAAGTCACAATATAATCCAAATGAATGCCCACGAGCATTTATTCCTACCCCCGATGCCTTGAGTGGGGGTAAAAAAACTAAAATTAAAGAGGCATCTTGGCAATTATAAAACTTGAAAAAAAAAGTAATTTAATATAGAATTTTATTAATCCTAATTAGTTAATACAACATTTACAATACCATTGTAAGAGATTGATTTTACTTTTTCTTTCATTAAAATATTTCAAGAAGTTCATGGAAAAATATTTTTGGTGTTCCTTTTTGGACAATTTCCTTTATATTATTATGTTATTATATTATTATATTATTATTATAAATATTATATTATTATTATTATATTTATTATTATTATTATACTTATTATTATATTATTATTATATTATATTGATATAGTTATTTGGTGCTTAAATGAAAATTACATAGTTTATAGGCGTCTGAGGACTGCTGCAAGGTGAACCCGAACGTTGTCATATTATATTATGAATGCATCCTTGTGTTTGCATTCTCGTTTATGTTTCTATAGTAAGCACCCGGTTCAATAGAACCGTGAAATGGTAAACTGATTATATAGTATATATATATATATAATATATATATTATATATATATATGTATATAGTATATATATATATAATATATATTAGTTATAATATTATATATATATAGTATATATATAATATATAATATATAAATATATAATATATATATATATATATCAGTGTTGTTTTTTTTGGCTTAAACCAATTAAAAGAACCATGGTTATTTTGTCTTTATGGTTTTTATTTTGTTGCTTTTTCTTTTTCTAATAAAAATAAGTTAATAAAAAGTGATCTAATAATAGCATATATCAACACATGCCTGATAAATTTTTTAAGGTAATAGAGTTAAATGTATGATGCGATAATTGTTGATTATTTTATCTCCAAATTTTTATAAATTGAGAAGATTTACTTAAACACCAAATATATTACCCAGACTATCAACAAATAATCAATATATCTATATACATGTACTTTAAAATTAAATATATACTCTTTCTCTAAAAATGAATAAATTTTAAATAAATATCTATTGGACAGGAGTGACTTTGAATTAAGGAAAATAAGTATGGTAATGTCTTTCAAGTTTTAGATCACTTTTTGATTACTTATTTTATTATAGTAAGAAAAAGAAAAAAAAGCAACAAAAAAAACATAAAAACAAAATAACCATTGGTTACTTTTAATTGGGTTATAAGCAAAAAAACAACACTAGATATATATATATATATATATATATATATTATATATAATATATATATATATATATATATATATCATATATATATATTATAATTATATATTTTAATATTTATTATATATATATATAATATATATATAGAGATATATTTATATATAATATATTATAATTAATCAGTTTAATTACGGTTCCTATTGAACCGTGTTCCTATAAGGAAACATAACACGAGAATCAAAGGATGCATTCATCATTCATATGACAACGTTTCGGTTCACCTTGAGCAGTCCTCAGGCCTATAAATAAATGTAATAAATAGCCAATAATAATAATAATAATAATATAATAATAATAATAATAATAATAATAATAATAATAATAATAATAATAATAATAATAATAATAATAATAATAATAATAATAATAATAATAATAATAACTTTTGTCTATGAAGGAAATTGTCAAAAATGGCAACACAAAAATATTTTCATGAAACTTACATGAAATATTTTAATGAAAGAAAAACGTAAAATAAATCTCTTAAAATGACTATGAAAAAAGTTATGCCATCTCCAAAGTTGATGTTTATAACATGAAAAATATTAAATTTTACTTTTTTTTTCAAGTTTTATAATTGCCAGATGCTCTCTTTAATTTTAGTTTTTTACACCACTCAAGGATCGGGGGTAAGGAATAAATGCTCGTGGGCAATTCATTTGATATATTGTGACTTCATAATTTTTCAGGGTCATTTCTTTAGTTTTTTTTACGTTTTCTTTTGTTTTCAGATCATTTTAAGCATTTCATGCAAATTTTATGAAAATCGAGACCTAGGTCTATTTTTGATATAAAAAAAAAAACAGTTTATTTATTAAATTTAATTTGATTTAATTATTAAATTTACTAATTTAATTTATTTTTTTAGTATTGTTATTTATATATTTTTTTTTTATTATTTTTTCAAATTTTTTTTTTTTTAAATTTAAACTTTATATAATTGATAAATTGTTTATTTGGATTTTGAAGTCTAATTCCTTAGTTATTGGAGATTCATGATATCCTTTATCCTTTATCGACAAACGCGGATACCGAAGCGAATATTGAAATGACGCGGATATCCGCAGATGCACATGAGCAGGGTTGTTCAGTCGGAGTCGGAGTCGGGTCGCGAGTCGGGGAGTCGCGTAGTTTTAAGAGAGTGGAGTCGGAGTCGGAGTCGGAGTCGGAGTCGGAGTCAGAGTCGGCAATTTTGAAAAGGGTGGAGTCGGAGTCGGAGCTGGTAATTTTGAAGAGGGTGGAGTCGGAGTCGGAGTCGGAGTCGGAGTCGGAGTCGACTAATATTCTAACTATCTTTGAACTCAATCAGCGCTAGTCGAAGTCTCTCTCTCATCCGGTAATTTTCAAAAGGGTGGAGTCGGAGCCGGAGTCAAAAAGGGTGGAGCGGAGTCGGAGTCGGAGTCGGAGCGGAGTCGGAGTCGGAGTCGGTAATTTTCAAAGGAGGCCGGAGTCGGAGTCGGAGGTTGGAGTCGGTAATTTTGAAGAGGGTAGAGTCGGAGTCGGAGTCGGGGTCGGAAAATTTTTGAACCGACTCCACAACCCTGCACATGAGGATGAGGATATCCGGTCTACCTTTAATATAAACTATCACCACTAGTACTACTACCATACTCAATTAATAATAATAATAATAATAATAATAATAATTAATAATAATAAATAATAAATAATAAGTAATTAATTAATAATTAATAATTAATAATAATAATAATAATAATAATAATAATAATATATAATAATAATAATAATAATAAATAATAATAATATAATAAATGAATAATAATAATAATAATAATAATCAATAAATAATAATAAATAAATAATAATAATAATAATAATAATAATTAATAATAATAATAATAAAATAATAATAAAATAATAATAATATTAAATTAGCTTAGAGTAAAATATATCTTTCGGTTTCACACCCTCCAGGTTTCCACCGGGTCTGTTTTCAACTTCTAAATTATCCGGATGAATATCCGAAACATCAGACCTAGAGTAGGATTTCCCGTATTGATCGTCCAAATATATTGCGATTTTCCGGGACAGAATGTATGTCTTTAATTTTCACTTCAAACATATCCGACTTTAACATGTTGTCCCCAAATATTCCCATTAAAATTTATTCTTGGCTTGGGACCGGAACTCTCCATTTTTATACCGACTTCCTCTTTTTGGCTGAAATTCTCCCATTTTTGGGGCCAAATCTGCCCTTTTCTG
>JABUQX010029212.1:92500-95000 GCA_015478945.1 Trachelipus rathkii | reverse complement strand
CTGGAAGTAGACAAAAGGAGAAGAAAAACAAATTTTGATTACATCTCTTCCAGAATTTAAAAAAAAATACTAATAAGTAAAAAAACAAACTAAAATATGCTAAATACCATTATTATTATTATTATTATTATTATTATTATTATTATTATTATTATTATTATTATTATTATTATTATTATTATTATTATTATTATTATTATTATTATTATTATTATTATTATTATTATTATTATTATTATTATTATTATTATTATTTTACTATCAGTGCAGTCTGACACTCTGCAAGTATAAAAAGACGGTTATAGGTATGATCTTCCCCTTTCGCTGTTGAAAAGTCTGGCAGTGCAGTATTAGTTCTCAATTTTTAAAAGGCTTCAGGATAGCGGAAAGAACTCGAGTGGTTAGCAAAGCTATAACCTAATGCATCTGCAACAGCAGCAGGAGCGGAGATCGTGTCGGTTTTATCAGGCCCATAACGGAGGACTGTGGATGAGCAGTTGTTGGAGGGACGAGATATTTTCTGTGCAATTTTTCACACTAGAGGAACGGGAGTTGTGGACAGCCAAAATATAAGTTCGAAGATATTGTTTACATGTTTGGCTAATTCAACGAGATCTCGCCGCAGCTGCTTTAAAAATAATCATGTTTGGGGTGGTACGGGTCTTTTTGTATTGCCTGTTGAATTCTTCTTCTCTCGGTTAGCTTGTGCACACTCTTGGGACCACAAAGGAGTTGCCGACCGTCGGCCTGTAGAAGATTGCTTGATGCAAGCTTCCGCTGCTGTGATGACAACTTGTTGGAAGAAGTGAAAGGCATCATCAGCAGTCGGAAACCGCTTATTGAAGGGAGAAAGTGGGATAGCTGTGGCCTGATAAAAAGGAGTCCACTCCGCTCGGTCATAACGTCAGCTGGAGTTAGATTTTAACATTGGGCTCGGTACAAGCTCATTTAAAACTATTTGGTAATGATCACTGCAGTATAAGTATCAAAGCGGGGCCAGGGAAAGCGATCCATAAGGGAATGGGAGCAAAAGGAAATATCAATACAGGAAGAAGTGTGTGTATCTAAACGTTCATATGTGGGAGCCCTGTGTTAAAGCATCCCAGGGAAAAGGGGATTAGAAGATCTACAAGGATCTTGGACTTAGACGAAGTGACAGAACAGCGGAGGTTGAAATCTCGTGGTATAACAACTGGAGTAGGGAGCTGCTTAAAAAGATCAGCTAAGTCGACCTTAGTAAATTCACTACTCGGAGCCAAATAGATCGAGCAGATAGTAAGGTCGATGGACAAATGAATTCGTGCTGCCACTGCAAGAGGTTTAGTTTGCAGAAGGACTGGAGAATAGGGGACAGATTTATGACTGAGTATTCCTGCATCTCTCCTATCATTGTCACCTCTTTCTATAGAGGTTAGACTTTAGAGGCGATTTATATGCCGACGGTTGAAAGAATTCACGATGACATAGTCGAGGTTCCTGCAAATATATGCACTTTGGTGTGCATATGTTTATTAGTTGAACAAGTTCTTCAAAATTAGAGTGGTAGCCACGACAATTCCATTGAAGGAAAGTGGCCATGTTATGTTGTTATAAATATTATGAGGATGGTCTTTTTGAAAGAACTGTCTCTATGTGACTAAGGGTAGTGTTGGAAGTGGATTCAGATGGAGAGGAAAGGCTGAGACGTGAGTCTCGACGAGGAGGGGCAACAAATCCTGGTGGTAGAGAATAGTCATACAAGACGCAAAATAAATCGAGTTCAACCAGGTCCATCTTATTATATAGATTTGGTTGGTCATTGTGAGAGCAACCAGAATGCTCATGTTTAGGAATTGGAGAGGTATCAGTATCTACCAAGCAAGCAGATTCAAAATGTGTGAGGGATATGGAGTTGTTTCCATGGAAATGGGGAAGGAAGGTGTCACCAGAAAGGTGTCATCTTTTTGAAAAGGTGTTGGGGTTGCGATATTGGGTTCCAATATAGGATTTGTTGGGTTGACAAGGTCTGATACTGGAGATTTTGCCAATAATCATCATGCGTGTGATTTTGGGAGATTGGAGATTTAAGAATGGAGACCTCTGCGTCCCCTTTCATGTATCCAACAGATCCAGAACGCTTAGAGCGTTTATGGCGTTTACGTTGGACAGTTTTCCATTTGCCTCTCTCGGAAGCGCAGGAAGCATTAGAAAGAGAGTGGGTCATCAAATCAAGCTCTATTTGGGAGCTGTTATCCATTTCATCCGCTAAGGCATAGAATCCTTTGGGGAGTGCTGAGATAGGAAATTTGGAAGAAGAGTTATAGGAAAATTCAGAAGAGCTGGAGTAATCTTGCAAACTATTAGAGGCTTGATTGGTGGGTTGTTCGATAGCTGTGATTGTTTGTGAACAATCTATTGAAGTCATTGCTTTTGTCTCTGGAATAGACTTATGGCGAGGTCTCTTCTGAGTTGCATTTTTTGCGCCTAGGGTTAATGAGTTTTTGTTTAGAAATTCGGATGC
>JABUQX010029212.1:80000-82500 GCA_015478945.1 Trachelipus rathkii | reverse complement strand
CGATGACATTAACAAAATTCTCCATCGAATCTAACCTAGACAACGTTTCAGCCTTATAATTTTTCAGGTTGATATATTAATAAAGTCACTTATTTTTATGTTTACTGACCCTAAGTACTTAAAGCCGTTGGTTTAATAATCCCCCTGCATGGGTCCACCACACCCTCTCTCACCGAGCCATGCTTTACAACTTTATAGCTTTAAGTATCGTTTTTGAGCACCCATTTTCATGAAAATAACAGTAACAGTAATAAAATTCTCACTACCTAGCAGCCGAATACATGAACTAGAAGAAAAAGATGCTAGCGGATTACATTAAACTAGAATTGGTTCAGCGGGCGTATAACATGTTGTAGTAGTAGTAGTAGTTGTAGTAGCCGTAACAGGGGTAGTAGTAGTAGTAGCTGTAAATAGTAAAGTACAAACTTTTACTATTAAATATATCACCTCAACTCTATTCAATCGTATACATTTATATTTTCACTAAGCTTTAAAACATGGACTTAAATAAAAGTTTTCCAATGAAACAACTTCGAATCACTGAAAGAGACTTCATTCTTATCTTCTTCGGTACCCTTAAGTACATTCGATGTGTATTAAGTACACGTAGCCTATCACATGAACGTAGCTGAGCTCAGCGTTCATCACACAGATTCGTTCATCGTGAACATCTTAGAGTTCATCTATACTGCTACGTCATCGTTAACAAATGTGCGTGGTTTATGTGTATGAATTTGTTCATCCTGAACGTTCATGAAAGTAAATCTTTTCCTATAACGTCACGTTCATCACCAACAACAACGACAACAACAGCCACAACGACAGACTATCTGCGGTTTACATCAAACATTATGGGTCAGAGTTCGACTAACAGTAGTAGCAGTTGTTAATATATATATATATATATATATATATATATATACTAATATAAATATATATATATTATATATATATTATATAATATATATATATAATAATATATAATATATATATATACTATATATAATAATATATATATATATATATATATATTTATAATATAGATTTATTATAAGTCCCAATGACCAACACAACAACAACAACAACAGACTACGTATCATTTATTCTCTGGGAGGCTGAATATATATATATATATATATATATATATATATCATTATATATATATATATATATATATATATATATATATATATATATATAATTTATTCTATATATATATATATATATATATAATTATAAACTTTTTCGGTACAGGTCCACTTTCCGTAGCTGAATATGATGACACATACCATCGATTCGAACACACGAATTTGTCTTTAAAGTAAAACTTAGACCCCTCCATACTATCTTTATCAAATATAACAACGTTATGGATAGCGTATAAACGATGACATTAACAAAATTCTCCATCGAATCTAACCTAGACAACGTTTCAGCCTTATAATTTTTCAGGTTGAGACATTAATAAAGTCATTTATTTTATGTTTAGTATGGAAATATTTCAGTAAAAACACATTTTTCACTGACTCTAAGTACTTAAAGCCGTTGGGTTAATAATCCCCCTGCATGGGTCCACCACACCCTCTCTCACCGAGCCATGCTTTACAACTTTATAGCTTTAAGTATCGTTTTTGAGCACCCATTTTCATGAAAATAACAGTAACAGTAATAAAATTCTCACTACCTAGCACCCGAATACAGGAACTAGAAGAAAAAGATGCTAGCGGATTACATCAAACATTAAGCTAGAATTGGTTCAGCGGCCGTATAACATTTGTAGTAGTAGTAGTAGTAGTAGCCGTAACATGGGTAGTAGTAGTAGCTGTAATAGTAGTACAAACTTATTACTATTAAATATATCACACCTACTCTATTCAATCGTATGCATTTTATATTTTCACTAAGCTTTAAAACATGGACTTAAATAAAAGTTTTCCAATGAAACAAAGCCGAACCAACAAAAGCAAAGTTAAAACTAAGCTTATTTCGTTTCAGTGATTGGTTCATGTCATCCAATCACAGTGAAGGAATGTTTGATAAGAGTTATAAGTACAAAGTCCCCAAAACATGGAAAAATCACAGGGATATAATAAAAAAGTTTCATATATATATATATATATATATATATATATATATATATATATAACTTTTACTGATATATATATAATCTATTATATATATAATATATATATTATATATATGTATATATACTTTACTGAAATGTTTATTTCATTATATACTATATATATATATATATTATTATAATATATATATATATTTATATATATATAATATATATATATATATATATATATATATATAGTACATATAATATAATATTATTATATATTTTTATATATGAATTTACATATAAGTATTACATTGCTAACAACTTTGAACTATATATATATAAATATTATATATATATATATATATATATATATATAATATAATAATATATATATAATATATATACTATATATAATAATATAGTATATAT
>JABUQX010029212.1:72500-75000 GCA_015478945.1 Trachelipus rathkii | reverse complement strand
TGCACTGCCCTTTGCCACCAATGAGTACAATAAATATATGGGGGGCATCGATTTGTCCGACATAATAATTGAATTGTACAAAACAGATTTTAAATCAAAGAAGTGGTAAGTTAGGATTTTTTTTTACCTGCTGGACTTGAAAGTAGTAAACGCCTGGCTGTTATACCGCCGTGTAAACTTCAATAAGGGTAAGCTCTACCAGTTATGCAATTTCAAGGGCGACATAGCATCTGGGCTGATATGTGCCGGAACTAATAAAAGAGGAAGATCTTCAAATTCCCAACAAATTCCGAAAAAGAGAAAGCTGGTTGCTGTTCGCCCTGCAGTCTGTAAGGCTTGATGAGGTAAACAATTTACAAGATTGGGGTCAAGAGAGGAAACGCTGTAAGCATTGCATAAAAAACTATGAACATAATGCATAAACTGCGACGTATATTTGTGTTTTACAAGGGAGAGAAACTGTTTTATCGGTTTTCATTCCAGGTAAATATTTTAGATATTGGAATGATCACACCTCGCTTTGAAAGCCCTCCACCGCTTATGGTCTATCTCCAATATCGCTCACGGAATTCATTATATATAATATAATATATATTATATATATATTATATAATCTTATATATATATACATATATATATAATATATATAAATATTATACTATATATATATATATTTTATATATATATATTATATATATATTATATATATATATTATATATAGTATTAGTATAATATATATATATATATCATATATATATATATAATATATTATATATATATATATATATTAATTATATATATATTATATATATATATCTATATTCAATACTAAAGTCTAAATTTGAATAAAAAGGAATTGCAGTTTTTTTGTTATGACGATCTTAACGCCGTGAGATGCATTTTTGCATCAACCCTAAATTTTTGAGGGCATAGGGCACAAAAACAAAAAAGAAAAAAAAAAAAAAATCAAAATCGGTGCCTTATTAGAGGTCTAATGAAGATATTAAAAACAAAAAAATTTTTTTCTTTATAAGCGGAATTCACTTCACGTCGCATCAACAGACGTTAAAGGCGTTTGGTCAGGGGGTAAACCCCTAAAGGCGTTCCGCTCACCGGGGAGTCGAGAGGGGTGAGGGTCCCCCTCCCGACGGTGGGCGCAACGCCTTTAGGGGTTTACCCCCTGACCAAACGCCTTTAACGTCTGAAAATCGAATTGTTTCCTAATGCTAGTTTTTTTTTCCCGTGGTCATAATGAACCCAAGAACAACATTATATATATATATATATATATATATTAATATATATTATATATATATATATATAGAGATGTATAAAAAAAATATATAAATATATATATATAATATATATTATATTATATATATATATATATATATATATATATAATATAGTATATTATAATATAATATATATATTTCACCAATCTATGGAAGCGTTCAATTTAGATACAAGAAAAGCACTGTAATGTTTGTCAAGTAGAAAAAAAAGATGAATTTTTCTGCAAAGAGAACTTCAAATATGAAAAAGAAGAAACACAAGAAGGAGGAAAAGAAGAAAAACAAGATGACTTTAGTTTTGGGTCGGGCTTATCTCCAGACGCATGCGCATAGCGCTAGAGTAGATTACTGATAAGTTTGATATTATAACGGCTATATATATATATATATATAATATATATATATATATATATATATATATAGTATCTATATATATATATATAATATTTATTATTATATTTATTATATATTTAAATATATTTGATGCATTTTTAATGTATATATTAAATATATTTTAATGTATTTTTAATGTATTATTCTATTATTATATTATTATTAATTATTATATATTATTATTATTATTATTATTATTATTATTATTATTATTATTATTATTATTATTATTATTATTATTATTATTATTATTATTAATTTATTTTATTAATTATTATTATTATTAGCCGAAACCCCTCTCATATATCTTCAACATTATTTTTATTATCAAGCTGCGAGGTCTCTAAATGACTTCAAAATCAAATCCAATCTCATGTCATATTATCTCCTGAGACCGTTAGCACAGGGGCCTTAAGACGCGAAAGTCCCTTTGATCAAGCGATCGAGGGATCGTATCTCGGTGGCGAGAGGCACCGTTTCGTGTTCGAGATATGCATAATTTTTGTAATGACGCGCGCGAGCGAAACGCACCAATGTTTAAAGGACGTAACACAAGAGCGTGACCATGACGCTCCACACACAAAACCGATCCAACCAGTCACTCAACCCAAGCGCGACCCGACGAAGAGCGAGAGGCAAAGCAACGCAGAGCGCGGCCAGAGGTACGACCGGCGGGGTCGCGAATAAAAGGCACAACGCCACACATGACGGCCGCAGGACTTCCCCTGCAAGAGGAGAGAGCTCAAACACCCCGAGAGCGTAGAAAACGACCGCGAACCAGAGAAACAAAAAACACCCACGACAAACACAA
>JABUQX010029212.1:57500-67500 GCA_015478945.1 Trachelipus rathkii | reverse complement strand
ATTTGTCCGCCCTATTTCGTAAACACCTTATATATATAATATATATAATATAGTATATATATATATATATATATATATTGTTTATATATATATATATATATATATAGGCCTATATTATAATAACACTGTGATACATTGCACGCCTCCGTATTGGGCACACCAATATCACTCACAGCCACTGCATGTCACGGGACCCTCCTACCATCTGCCTCTTTTGCCATCGCCATACCCGCATCTCTTTACCATATCTTTATCGATTGTCCCCCAACTGACCCCCATTCGCCATGTCCTACTTTAAACGGGTCCTATAAACACCTTTTAAAATGTATCCCATATCTGAATCTGAATCCCAACTTTAACAGTAACCAGTGTTTCTTTCAGACAATTTTCTCCGAGGGGGCTTTACAGAGATTCGGGGGCACATAAGTATAAATAATTTACATAAAAATAAAGGTTAGAAGAATTCGGGTACTTTAGAAGCCTTCCATATTCCATACGGCTTGAAATAGGAATGAGTCAAAATATAACCAAATCTTTACTGCAAAAATAATGCAATTTGGTTTGTGAACCTTATTGTGAAGTTAGATCAAAAATAATAATAATAATACGAAAACTTATTTATGAAATACAATTTTAAGGGCAAGATCCAATCTGGAGCCTGGGACGGGCCCCAGTTTTCACCCCACCTAAAAATGGACATAAAATTCGGAATTCTCAGCCGATTTTGACTATATAAACACCAAAATGTAGCTTTTTTGCACTCTAAAACGTTGATTTTCGGTGTTTTTCTGTGTCTGTAGTCATTCTTTCAGAATTTTTCAATTTTCAATTTTCATGTTTTTGACATTCTTCAAAACTTCTTCCAGAATTTTTTCCGAAATGACTTCAAACTTGAAATATGCATAGATAGGACTATTATGTAAAAAAGTACAGAAGTACTTTTTCGATTTTTTGAGTTTTGTGCTCAGCGTTGTCCAATTTCCAAACCCATTTTTTTTTTTATTTTGAAATGAAAAATTGCGATAATTTTTTTTCTGTTCGGGCGAACTGGATAAAATTTTCAGGGCTTATGTAGTCAGGGGAGATGCACATTTTTTACTTAAATCATTTCTTTATATATGCATTAGTTTTTGATTTGTTCTTGGAACAAATTTTCAAAAAAAAAAAAATTCGAAAATTTTTTTTTAAAAATTTCTTTTGAGTATACACAAAAATTATCTAAGTAAAAAAGATGCATCTTGCCCGATTACATATGCCCTGAAAATTTCATCCAGTTCGCCCGAACAGAAAAAAATTATCGCAATTTTTCATTTCAAAATCCAAAAAAAAAAAAAATGGGTTTGGAAATTGGACAACGCTGAGCACAAAACTCAAAAAATCGAAAAAGTACTTCTGTACTTTTTTACATAATAGTCCTATCTATGCATATTTCAAGTTTGAAGTCATTTCCGGAAAAAAATTCTGGAAGATATTATGAAGAATGTCAAAAACATGAAATTGAAAATTGAAAATTCTGAAAGAATGACTACAGACACAGAAAAACACCGGAAATCAACGTTTTAGAGGGCAAATAAAGCTACATTTTGTGTTTCTGTTAGGCCAAAGCCGCTTAGAATTCGAATTTTGTTCCATTTTTAGGGCTGGGGTGAGAAACTGGGGCGCCGTCCCAGGCGTCCAGATTGGATTCTTGCCCTGTTAAATTAATAAAATATATATATGAGTAATATGACCTTTTCACATAAGAAAATAGAATTTTGGTAAATATAAATTATGGAATTATCACCTCAACGCATCGTAATACTACCCCTAAAAAATTCCAAGATGCGATTGACTCGCTGAAAAACAATCAAAATATTATAGTTACCCGTTCAGACAAAGGTCAAAGCCTAGTAATTATGAACAGAATTGACAACATCTCCAAATGCAATTTCTTGCTTAACGATAACACTACATACACTCTTCTTAACAAAAATCCACTTAAAAACTCCCATAACACGTTCAACCAAAAACTTAAACACATCACTAAAGATTTTCCCAACCTTCTTTCTGACTTAAAACCTAGCCTCCCTCGTCTCTCACAATTTTATGGCATCCCAAAAATCCATAAACAAAATAACCCTTTACGACCTATCATTTCTAACACAAACTCCGTAGCTTACAAATTATCTTCTTGGTTATCCAAACAGCTTTAGCCTTTACTTGGACATATCTCTCCCTCTCATCTAAAAAACACTGATGATTTTATTCAAAAAACACAACACATAACACCTCACAATAATAACATCCTCAGCTTTGATGTTACCTCTCTATTCACCTCCGTACCTGTCCCATTCACCATCTCCTTTTTAGAAAGATATTTTAACGAAAACACCTACACTCTTGATTACTTTTCCCTTTACTTAAACAATTAATATTACTCTCTCTTGAACATAACTTCTTCCATTTCAATAACCTACACTACAAACAAAACTCAGGACTAAGCATGGGCTCTCCCCTTTCTCCTATCCTCAGCAACCTATTCATGGAACTGATTGAACATTTTTTCATACTCAATCACCCTCTTCTCTCTAACACAACATGGCTTCGTTATGTTGATGATATTTTCGTCTCCACACCTTTAACCAATAACCCCACTCTCATACTTAATTTCATCAACTCAATCCATCCTAACATTAAATTTACAATGGAACTCTCCAACAACAAAACCTTACCTTTCCTTGACACCCTCCTTACCTGGGATAACAGTCCCATTTTGCTTTACAGTGTTTATCGCAAACCAACTTTTAACCCTTCATACATTCATTGGTTTTCTTCCCACTCCACCAACACAAAATCAGGTGTTTTAACTTCCCTTTTTCTTAGAGCCTACAATTTGCTCTCCTCCTTTCCTACAAAACGAAATCAACTACATTTTTAACACTTTCACTAAACTCTCATACCCTAAAAACATAATATCTCACTCCCTCAAACAAGCAAAAAAGTACAATTCCCCCCATTAACACTTATTCTTATTTACCCATCCCTCATATTCAAAATCATTAAATCCTTACCTACATCTCTTAGACTAACCACCTCCAGCACATCTTCTCTAAAACGTATTTTCAAACCTCCAACTCACACCTTCAATAGCATTTCCCAATGTGTATATAAAATTCCTTGTTTTAACTGTACCTCCTCCTATATTGGCGAAACTAACGATTTCACTAGACGCAAGAACCAACACAAGCATGACCTTACTTCTGACTCACAATACTCGGCACTCACACTACACAGAACCCAATTCAATCACAAAGTTAACATTAATGGCATGACACCCATTTTACAAGTACTTGACCCCACCCAACGCAAACTCATTGAATCCCTTTGCATTAAAAACTTTCCCAATTTTAACATACTACAAGGTAAACACACTCTTGACCCCACCTTAAACAAAATTTTGAACACCACACCTTTTTTCAAAAAAATCAAAACTAAATTTAACTAAATCTAATTTTAATTTTTTTAACTTTTTTAATATAACAATCTTTATTTAAATATTTCATTTAGTCTTCAATTCATAGCGTCTGACAGAGGATCTAGTAATTCAGTAAAGATCGAAAGCTAACGCTCTTAACATCCAGAAGACCATTTTATTATGTGAAAATTTATTAAGAACTTTGATATATTTGCAGTTTATTAATTCAGGCCTCCTAACTTGATATATATATATATATATATATAAATACTATATAATATATATATAGTATATATTATAATATATATATATATATATATATATATATATAATATATATATATTATTATTAAACATGCCAAAAAACGTTCCCAATTCGTTTCCTTTTGTTGAATGGACTTTAATTTGCTATAAAATGAACTTACTTTTTTTCTTTTTTGAGCTTCAAATTGATTTATTTTTAAATTCATTTTATTTAATTTTTTAGTTTATTTCGACGTAAATATTTATTATTTGTGTCCACAAATGAGTGGTTGAATAATATCTATATATATATATATATATATATATATATAATATATCTTATATATATATAATATATATAATATATATATATATACTATATATATATACTATATATATATATATAATATAGCACCACCTCGCCAAAATGCGAGGGGGCGTTAGCCATCGCTCCATAGACAAGATTTGCTCCCGTTAGGGAGCAAGCCAAAGCGCCTTGTATATTAATAAATATGCTATGCTTTATATTTTTTGAACAAATAACTGAATAATTAATAAATTAATAATTATTTGTTTATTAACCTCCTTTGTTTTTTGTTTTTTTTTTTGTTTCTGGTTTTTTTCCGTGACTTTTTACCCGGTTTTTCCCAAGGTTTTTCTCGGGAAAAACTTAAGTGGGAAAAACTACCCTTGCCAGCCTTGTGCCTTTGGGGTAAATATTACACTTATAAAAGCTACGCTGCCAGACGCATGATTCTATGTATTAATTTTAAAAGTTAACAGCTTTTTATTTTTTTTTTGCTTTGTATTTTATAATATCTACTTATTATATATATATTTCATATATAAAAATTGGATAATATTTATATATTATTATAAATATAATATATAATATATAATTAAATGCCCCACCAAAAGTTTTATATGTTTATGTAAAAATCATGAGAAAAATAAACAGCTAATAAATATAATATTAACTACCACTCCTTAACCTTAAGAGGTACCTTTATCCAAGAAGTATCTTAAGAGGTACCTTTATCCAAGAAGTCCAGAATTAAACAACTTTGCTTTTTATGGCCATATCTAGTAATGTTTCCATCTATTCTGGCTCTGATTTTCTTTTATTAATGTATCGTCTATAATATATAGATTGTAAACATACTTTTTTAATTTTTATTTTTGCTTTATTTTTTATTTTACGGCAAAAATTAATTCATGCTCGATTTTCTCCGGGGGGGCACTCGACTGTCTCCGGGGGGCAAAGCCTCTTAAGAGGTATCTTTATCCAAGAACTATCTTAACAGTAACTCTATTTTCTCTTATCCAAGAAGTATTCTTTATAATATATGATTTTGTTATGTAATATTAGGACTATTTATAATGTAAGGACATCTTTTTATTTAGCTTTTTATTTATTTTTGACTGAATATTCATTTCGCCATCCAAATTTTCTTTGACAATTTAAAATATGTATAAAGAACAACCACCCATCTGGTTGATTATTTAACACAAGTGTGGTCCTCTCTGTGCCGTGGTGGATATAGCAAACATAAAATAAAATATATATATATATAATATATATATATATATATATATATATATATATATATATATATATATATATATATATATATATATATATATATATATATTTCATATAGTAGATTTACTCCCATTCTAGATCCTGTATATATATTATATATATTATAATGGCATTAGATTTACGCCCTTACCTCTGTAAAAATCTTTTTGAAATGTTGACGAGTTTTTGCCACACATATATTGTGTGTTTCAAGGGTATGGGACGGGGACCCTAACTCTTCCTGCATACCAGCAACCAACCACTTTCCCCAACCTCCACCATTTTGAAAAATGAATAATCTAATATTAATGCTATTAACTACCCTTTATTCCTTGTTAATACTCAAATTTTATTATGGGTAGGTTATACATATTGAGGATTCATATCAGCATCTGCATACGCGGATGCGGATATCCAGTCCACCTCTCTTCCTAGTTCTAGATCTCGTCCCTATATTCAATACTATGGTCCCTATTTCTTGAACAAGACCTATAGTCCCTTAGCTCCCGTAATATCATTTCTAGTATATCAGCTCTTTTTCTAGTACAAGAACTATAGCCTCAATCTAGATCTAGTACTGTCATTTCTAGTTCTAGTACTAACGTCCCTATTCCCAATAGTACTCGTTCAATTATTTCAATTCTTAAGTATGATGGACATTTAAATATAGGCCCCCACCCCCAACACCTTTTCTCTCCCTCCACCTCCTCCTCCCTAACTAATAATAATAATAATAATAATAATAATAATAATAATAATAATTAAATAATAATAATTAAATAATAATAATGGATAAGGAAACAATATGAAAAAAACAACTTTAATAATATATTATATATATATAATATATATAATACTATATATATATATATATATATAATATAAATATATTATAAATATATATATATATGATATATATATTTTATATATATATATATATAATATAACCGTCAACAGTATATATATTTAATATCGCAGATTCATCATATTAATATAATAATAAAAAAATTTAAATTTTAATTTACAATAATTCATATTTTATTTCATCTGGTAGTGTACACAATATTGTAAAAGTCACCCTGCCATCATCATATATATAATATCCTATATATAGTATATATATATAATTATATTTAGTATATAATATATATATACTATATATATATATATATATAATATAATATATATATATAGATATATATATAATATATATTATATATATAATATAATATAATATAAATATTATATAATATATATATATATATATCATATAATATATATATATATACTATATATATATATATATATATATATATATATATATATATAATATATATAATATAGATATATATAATATATAATAATAAAAAGTATTGCTTTTAAGAATAATTACACATATTTATTTATTTTCTGTCATAAAAAAATTACGGTTTTAATATCAGTTTTTAACAATTTTTTGGCGACTTTTTTTTTTTTTTAATTAAAGAGGTATTTTTAGTAACGTGTTACAGTTTCTATAGTTAAAGGCTACAGTGCAATAATATGGTACTCTAAAATACAGCTTAATTTGGTAGTAACAATTTTTCGACAATTTTGTAACAATGTTGTATAGAATGTTGTATAGAAATGTTGTATAGAAATCCGGTCCAATAGCTACCTAAGCTCCATACAAAATTTCCATAAGATGGTGGGATGATTAAGTATTTGTAATATTTATTTAAGATTAAGTTTTGTAATGCTTATTTTGAGGTGCGAGAGAGAAGTAAAAGCTAGCTGAGTAATTAGTCATTACTCAAAAGTTTTGAATAATTTGTCAATAGTTAAGCTATTAATGAAAATAAAATAGGAATTATTAAATTCGGATATTTCATTTGAAAAAAAAATGAATAAGAAATTTGGGACATTCGGTAGGATCTTTCTCCTCTAAATATTTCGTGGGAAAAAGAGGTAAAAATTTGGTTATATTTTAGTTTTTTCTTTGTTCTTTATCGAACAAAATGTACAAAGCGCTCTTGGTGCCAATGTTTTTTTAAGCAATGCAAAATGAAAGTATATTATGAATATAAAAATAAATTACATTAAGTAAGGTTATGTTGAGTTACGTTAGTTTACATAGATTTAACTTAAATATTTTTTATTAGCTTCATCGTATTACAACCGCTTGAAGCGACTGACAACTTTATCTTTATGCTTATTTGTTAAAAAAAGAAAAATGCCTTTTAAAGTGGGGAAAAATACAAAATTTTAATTAATATACCTTTTCAGTGAAAGATCCTTACTGAATAGCCGATATTTGATTTACCAAGTAAGAGAAAATATTGGGTGGAAGAAGAAAAGAAGAAGAAGAAGAAGAAGAAGAAGAAGAAGAAGAAGAAGAAGAAATTCCAGATAAAACATTGTCTTTTTGCTACACCAACCGAGGGTTTGCAGATTAAGTACTAGATACGCTCATAAAATATCGATACATTTATAAACTACCAGATACAAGCCTATTAATACCAATGAATTTAAGAATAAAGAGTATGTATGTGTGAATGAAGAATGCCTTTTACTTTCAAAGCCATATAACTAGTGGTGAGTTGCTAAAATTTTAACAACCGGTTCTTTGCTTAATCATAAAAACTAAATCAGAAAAATAAAAGTTAGCCGCTGGTTCATGTAAATAGGCTCCAGCTCCAACTCACCACTCTATTTACCGATATAACTAATTAACAAAAAAATAAGTACTTGTGAGCAAAAATATCTTCTATTTTTAATCCTATTTTAAAGGTACATTAGCCAAACAAGATCTAATAAGAAAATTAGATGGTCCCTTTACATTGCGTTTAATAAGCTCTACCACAGGAGATTCTTAACCTTTTTTACTTTCAGTTCTTCCAACCCCCCCTCCCACAATTTAAATTATCACCTTCCCCTCAAATTCAAATACAAACAATTCTAATTTTTTTGTATATAAAAATAATAAAATTTGCTATAAAGATTGTACATATAGAGTCAATACACATCTTGCACAGTAGTTACGTTGTATTAATATCGTGCAAAGTGAGAATTGCCTCCTCTACGCATTACATAAACATGTTATAGAGCAGCGGTGCCCAACCTGTAGCTCGCGTATTCACATTCATCACGTTTATTAAAAATAAAATTTTTCATATATATATATATATATATATATATATATATATATATATATATATATATATATATATATATATATATATATATATATATATATATATATATTAATGTTTATTAGTAGCTCGCCTAAAATTTTTACATTCTTAATTTTCTCGAGATAAACTAAAGGTTAGGCACCACTGTTATAGAGTAACAAACTTTGAAACATCTTCAGTACACATGCACTAATCTGAAGGGTACTTAAAATACAAATGCATTCATTACCTTAAAAGGTACTCAATAGTACGAATGCATTACCTTAAAAAGTATTCGCAGTACAAATAATTTACCCTAATTTACTCAAGTACTCAAAGTACAAATAAATTACTCCAAAAACTTCCTAATAAACTACTCATCCTGATCTTTCCTAAAATTTTTAATGATATTTAATACAAAAAAAGTTTCTCCTAAATGTTCCTCAAAAATTACTCTTCTTAATCTTTCCTAATTATAACTATGAAAACAGCGCAAATGATATGACGAATAATAGGCCTTGCTCAAGGGGGATGATAATTTACCACCAACTAACTCACAAATTCTGTTTTTTTTTGTTTTTTTTGTATTTTTTTGAGAGCGGACCTCACCAACGAAGGGCATATGCCGTCCCTCCAGGCAGACAAAATACTGCCCTTCAGGGTATCACGAGCTCAAGGCAAGTGAACCCGTGATACTCTCTCACAAATTCTGAAGGACTACAAGGATAACGGAAATTCCAATTTTTACTAAAAAAAAATATTTTATTATTTCAAATTAGGCTTATTAGAACTAACTGTATCCCAGGTTAAGAATCCCTGCCCTACAGTTTAGCTACTCTAATTGCGATGGTGTATAGGCCCTATATTTATCTGGCTACAGGTGTAATTATAAACTAATTGATAACGATTAAAATGTAATACTAACTATAGAATAGAGAGCTCTGCTTTACTTTATAATTTATAATACCAAAATACATTTTCTTCCAAAATAAACAATTGAAAAGTACAACAATAGTGATATATATATATATATATATATATATATATATATATAACGTATCTATATATATCTATGCATTACCAAAAATACTTTACTATTTACTATATATATATATATAATAATAATATATATATAACTTAATAATAATATATATATAATAATAATAATAATATAGATATATATATATATATATATATATATATATATATATAGAAAAGGCTTACAACAGAGTTCAAAGAGGAAAACTATGGAAAGCATTGGTGAATTATGGAGTATATGGAATGCTCTTAAATGCGATTAAAGCTTATTATAGGAATAGGAGGGTTTGCGTTAGGATTATGAGAAAGGAAGGGGATCTGTTTAAAATAGGAGGAACAAGTTTGAGACAAGGTTGTGTGATGTCTCTGTGGTTGTTTAATATCTTTATGGACAGTGTAGTTAAGGCATGGGGATAATTGCGAGATCAATGTTATACCGTTTGCACATGACACTGTGTTGGTTGCTGATTCGAAAGAAAGACTATGTGATTTGGTGCTTGAGTTTGAACGAGTGTGTGTGTGTCAAGGAAAA
>JABUQX010029212.1:47500-52500 GCA_015478945.1 Trachelipus rathkii | reverse complement strand
AGTCTTGTGTACCTACCCAATAAATGCCCTTGGTACGTGCCCATATGGACCATTTCAAAAGTATGAAGAGGTAAAGCCATTAAAGATGCTTGAGTCAGCAATATATCTTCCTGTCCAGGAACACAGCAAACTGCGTCAAGAGGAGGAAGCAACAGTAGTAAAGTAACATCAGAATTAAGCTCTAGAACTTCACCCGTGAATAATCTGTGCAGATTCCATTTGCTTTCTTCGATATTCAGCTCTTGTAACAAACGTTGAATTCCTGACACAAGCTGTTTCCTCCAAGCTGCTTGAGCTGGGGATGGAGGGTTCGCTGCTCTTAGAATTTTCCTTTTCTCCACCACCTCCTGGGTCATCCGATTTGCTCCAAGAATGCTGCTTCAAATTCTGTAACCACTCCCATTCTTCTCTGTGAAAAAAGGTCAAATTTATAACAAAAACAAAAGAAACCAATATAAATTAAATTTTCTACCATACTCTATTGAATTTTTGCATGCGGCTGAAATTCGTCGCTTGCTCTAGATGTATATTATTCTCAGAAACTTCCTCCTGCTGTTACTCCCTTATAATTTGGTGGGGTAAACTATTTTGCTGGTCTATATTTCCATTAATATGTAGATGAATTATTGAAGTTCGGCAGTTTTAGTTCTCACGAATCATAAACCACTCATTCTGCTATTAACTTGTTTCTCTTACACTATCTCTCAGTGAATTCGTACATCTAATTATGGCAACAATTACTACCTGATCTTGCAATTCCTGTGATAACTCTATGCTGATCTTATCTTCGTATCCACGAAATACGTTACTCCCTTGCCACATTAGAACTACTTCATCGCTATGTCGGCTGCTCAAATGGGGAGGATCTTATTCTTCCTGCTGATACTTCTATTAAACTTCAAACTTTTCTTTACACTGTATTGTCTACTATTTCTTTAATTGTCAATTTCTACTAGGCAGAAGTTCTCATCTTGGTCCTTACTGCTTTTCGAAAACATTTTTCAGCCTAAACGAATCGAAGTTCTCTATGCTATTATGTTCTCAAAAACTTTTATATCTTCGTATATAATTGGCCTAACATGCATACTGACATCTCGGTTTGGGCTCGTTCATGTATGGCTTGTCAAAAAACCAAAGTTTTCATAGACATACTAAACCTCCCTTTAGGTTCATTTCCTTACCCCCTTGTCGTTTTGATCGTCTTCATACTTTGATCTTTCGGCCCTCTCCGCCTGTCCGTGGTAATCTGACTTATTTATGACTATGGTTGACAAGATATACTCGTGTTGGCCTGAATTATTCCTTTTCTTCTCCTACTGCGAAAATATCTGCATACAGAATAATTTTTCTTACTAAGTTGGGCTGGCTCGTTTGGTTTCCTTCCTCTATTGTCATCGATAATGGCCCCACAATTCGTTCCATCTAATTGCGGGATTTCTTATCTCTCTTGGTATAAAATATCCATCCAAAATAACTTCATCCTCAAGAATAATTACTTTATGTCAGGCCTTCATCCTCCAATTAAGGCGGGGGGGCTGCTTTGCGCTGCCCCTTAATCCGCAACATTGGGTGGAAATCTTCCTCTGGTTTTCTGATCTATTTTAGTAGGAAGATTTGAAAATTTCTGCGTACTGAACTAGTCTTATGTCCCTTGCGTCTTCTGGTGAATTTTTTTTCGTCTAATGACCTCCTTTCCGATTATCCTTCTTTTCTTCTAAGCTTCGTTCTCAAGTCACTCACACTATAAGCAATATCTAGTCTACTATGTTTACTTACCCAAGAATTAATTTCTCTACCTCATGTATTTCTTCTCATGACTTCTCATCTTTCCTATACAACCGCTGTAACTGGTCCTCCATCTGTTCTTCTCGCGACCTCATTGTTCACAATTCAAAACGGAACTCGTTTTTTGAAAAAAATGTTTCGTATTGAACGTATTAAACTGCTTTCCTGATTCTCCGATTTGATCTTTCATTAATCGGATTGCTGAATAATTCTTTTGTCTCTGATGATTCTTCTATGGTTTGGATATGATTCTGTATTGGCTCTTTCTCCTTGTTCCATCTCTTTTCCTTCAAGAATTGTTCCTGTGTCTTCCTCTCCTTTACAGTCTCTTGTGGTCCCTACTACAGTTCACTTTCTTGACTACTTCTACTATCCTTCTACTACCCCTACTTCCTGCTATTTACAGTCGGCTTCCTTCTTTTCTCTCAATTTACCTCATGTCCTTGATTTTGCTTTACCTCCTTTATCCTATCTTTCTTGATTTCCCTCTTGTATTATCTGTATCATTCTTTCGTATTAATGTTTGACTGCTTGGGAATGTCGGAATGTCATGTTGCTTTGAAGGAAGTTTTGATTTGCTGTATCAGTAGAGATAGGAATTTCTTATTCTGTATTGTGTTGACTTGATAGGAATTTATTATACTGTATTTTATTAGACTTGATATCCTAAAGTTTAAATTTTCGGAAAAGAAAAAGATTTTATGAAATCTTCTGTCAAAGACTGTCTATTCCAGAAAGTTAATAGGAATTTAATATACTGTATTTTATTGGACTTGATATCCTAAAGTTTAAATTTTCATTCCAGTTTTGATCCAAATAAAATTATTGATTCCTTGATTCTGACTTCACATGACCTTGTGTTATAGACAGATTACCAGACATTTTGCATATGAGGCTTCTCTATGCGACTGTTTGGATTTGCATTTATTTTAAGATATGTGTTTGGAATGTAAAAACAAATGTTTTTTTTTTTTTTTAACATGCCATTTCAAGTTATACTTCCTTAAACATTAAACTTAATTAGAATTTAGGCAATTATAATACTTATATCACCTTTTCAGGAGGCAGCTTTAAATAAATTCATTTAAAATATTTATTTCACAATAATAATAATAAAAAAAGAACTAATCAAAGATTGGGTTGAAGTTTACATAATTATTGATTAACATATATCACTGTTTTAGAAAGAGTGAGACAGATGTCAATACAAACGTCAAATTTAGAAAGGACTGGAATACTGAATAATTAATATATATATATATACATACATAATAAAACGACTTCAAAATAAATTATAACAATATAATAGTAATACATATCACTAATATATATATAATCATATATAATATATAAATCAATAATATATATATATATATCAACATATATAGAGTTCTATATGTACAGGAAGAGTCAAATAATGCTGAAAATTATCAAATTTAGACTTTATTTATTACATAGGTTAAAATATAACTATTATATATTATATAATTATCTATATATATAATATAATATATATATAAGGAAAATGAAAAGAAATTTTTATGAATTTAATCAAAATTTTTGAAAGTTAGCACATATAATATATAAATTATGTGGTATATCTAATGCTATGTCATTCTTGTACAAATTGTCACTTCAAATATTAAATGAGAGATATAATAAAATTAATAACACACATTACTGTGTGGTTTAATACCCGAGCCTCAATTAACTTTGTGATCTAACTCTTGAACAAGTTTTCGTGCTCAAATTTTGTGTATAAAAGGACTACATAAATAAAGAGTTATGAATAGCAAAGAGTCTAAAAGTTTAAAACAAATAGTTAGTAAGCGACATATTTTTAAAAATGTGTTGGAGTCACTATGACCCTTTACAACATACCAAAGGTTAATATTTAAAACATCATTCATACGATTTTGCTTTCTGCCAAATTTCAGAGTGGGAGAGAATACTTTGGGGCAAATTAATTTTCACTAATGATTTGTTCATGTTTAAATTTATCAACAATTCTAGCGTAATGTCGTGAGAAATATGGTCTTTAATACTCTGCCTCTTTCATTTATACATAGAGTACTTATTTTGGTTCAAAAATTTTTCTCTCAATTAGAATATTTAACTATCAGCGAGAAAATAACAATAAAAAAGTTTATTTCAAAACTAATCATTTATTTACTAATGTAATAATGTTATTTAAGCAGGGTTATAAATTTTCTAAAAAAATATTATTATTATTATTATTATTATTATTATTATTATTATTATTATTATTATTATTATTATTATTATTATTATTATTATTATTGCGGGTGATTTCAACATTGATCTTTTCAACGAGAACATTACAAATCAGGCAAACTCTCTCTCAAACTTAATGTTATCAAACGGCTTGATTAATTACATAACTGTACCTACTAGACCAAACAACGTTCGAAAATAGATGTCCGTCCTTAATAGATCATATCTGGGGGAACCTAAACTGGAATGTTAAAACCTTCGTAATTAAAAGTGATATGTCCGATCACTTTCCATGTCGTGCAAAAATTGCAATTAATAAAACGCAAAATTTCACCACCATAAAATACAGGCTAGATGGTGAACATCAAAGGCTGAAATACATTAACAAAATGAATGAAATTGACTTTTCATTCACATATACAACGAGAACATTGGCATCGACGCGAAAATTCAACTCGTTCATAACATATTAAAATAAATGCTCGAACGAATCTTCCCCTATTAAAACAAAAAACTTGGTGCTAAAAGAATTCAAAACCCATGGCTAACACCAGCTTTACTAAACTCTATCAACCAAAAACATAAACTCTACCGAAACTTTAAAAACAAAATTATACCATTCCAAGTGTATAACACATATGATAAACAATTAAAGGCAGTTCTTAAGAAAGCAAAGAGAAAACACTACTCTAACAAATTCCAGGATTGCAACAAAGACTCGAAGGCCACTTGGGGTTTAATCAATAAATTAATCAACAATAACAAAAAAAAAACTCACAATATATAAAAGAACTGAATTTAAACAATCAGTTAACAACCAACAAATAAGATCGCAGACGGACTAAACGAATACTTCGTAAACGTCGGTAAGCAAATCTTGAGAGAAAAACCCTCTAGTCAAACATCGTATGAAACCTTTCTCCCAGACTACGAGTCTCATTTTTCCTTTATTCCTTCCATCACTAGCCCGGAGGTAAAAA
>JABUQX010029212.1:0-42500 GCA_015478945.1 Trachelipus rathkii | reverse complement strand
ATAATAATAATAAAAAAAAAAAATAATAATAATAATAATGTAACTTACTTGAATAGAATACATAAGAATTTTGAAGGTTTGGACTGCAAACTCATTATTAACCCATAAATCATGAATATCTAAGTGCCTGTGCATATATATATATATATATATATATATATTATATTATATATATCTTTATATTTGTGAGTATATATATATATATATATATATATATATATATATATATATATATATATATATATATATACTATATATATATATACTATAATATATATATAATTATATATAATATATATATATAATAATATATATATTATATATATATATATATATATATATATATAATATTATAATATATATTATAATTATATATATATGTATTATATTAATATTTATTATATATATATATATATATATATTATATGATATTTATATATTATATATATAATAATATATATATATATTATATATATATATTATTATATATATATATATGTATATATATATATATAATATATATATATATTATAGAGGGAGAGTACACGCATACTCGAAGCTGATGAAATTACTCCCATTTTTAAATGGTGCGTCTTTCTCTTTGCCTTCATATTCTTTTTCACACACTCATCTTCCAGGCAACATATTACTAACCACAATTTATCCACATATTCATATACACATAATTAAAGTACACACCCCACTTCTAGATAACACCTTACATACATCCCTACTACTCATATCCTGTGTGCGGGGGAAAGAATTGCCCACACATCGTATGTCCTGCGTGTCGGTAGAAGTCGACTTAAGGGACGGTGGTTAGTTTGGGTTGGCTGCCCCACTACCAACCTAATCTCTTGCTAGAATGGCTGATGCCATGCTATCGGAGAATGGTCCGTGATCTGCCTGTAAACGTACCTTCTAATTTCGGCTGTTAAACTGTATGATATCGGTGATGGGTACATGGAATGTCAGAGGAATAAATTGTTGAGGAGGAGAAGGAGAGAGGTGATGGATGTATTTAGAAAGGGCATAATTTGATTTGCTCGGCTGTGACTGAAACAAAGTATGAAAGGAAAATGGTGAAATTGGAGTGGTGTGGGTGTGAAATGTGTGCGGTGCTGGTGTGGAAGAGTAAATGAGAGAGAGGAGAGAAGGAGTTGCAATTTGATGAGGATTGACCTGTGGTACAAAGCTATGGTAGACTTTGTGTGTGTGAGTCCTAGAATTCTAATGGTTAAATTTAAAATTTGAAAAGGTCAAGTATGTGTGGTTGTGACGTGTGGTCCCAACTGAGGGAAACGTTGAAGAGCAGTACGATTTTTTTGGGATAATCTGAATGATGTTCTGGAGTGGGGTGAGTAGGAGCTTCCGATTGATAGTGTTGTTGGGAAACCTGAATGGTTGGATAGGTGGTCAAAAAAGGGATGGTATACAGGTGTTTGGGGTGGGGAAGAAAATGAGAATGGTAGGAAGGTGATTGATTTCTGTGAAGAGCGAGGTATGTGGTTAAGTAATACGTTTCTTTAAACACAAGATTATCCATAAGTATAGTCTGAGAGTTGGTGAAGGTAGAGATGGTATCGAAGTGAAAAGTATGATTGATTTTGTGTTGGTGAAGAAGGATGATGTTGAAGTATGTGTTGGAATGTTAAATCAGTGAGGGGTTTAGGGAATGGGATTATCGGATCATTATGTTGTTCTAAGTAAAATTAAGGTAGTGGGGGCTTGGATGGAGAGGAAGGTGATACGAAAGGGAATAGGTAAAATTAAGAGTGAAGAAGTAAGTGAGCAAGACAATAAGGAAAAGTATGTAAGAAGCGCTCGCTAGTAAATCGGTTTGAATGTGAACAAGTTGATACTGAAAAACAATTCTGGGGGCAAATGAAGGCAGCAATTGTTAGTAGTGGCAAAAGGAAGTGTGTGGATGTCTTAAAGGTAGGAAGTAAGGAATGTTAACAGTCGAATGGGGAATGAAAGAGGTGATGAAGAAGGGTTAAATGGTAAAAATAAGAAGCGGTGTTGAATGTACTAAAATAGCAAAATGATGAGTTTCAAAAGAAAGATGCTTGGAATTATATTAGGAGGAAAAAGAAATATTAAAAGGTGCATACGTAGGAGAAAACCAGAGGTAATGAACAGTTTTGAAGGAGGATGAAATGAGGACACAAGGGAATAAGGAAGCTCTTCTGGAAGGAAGCGCGAAAAGTTGAGAATGAGAATAAGGGGAATCTGGTTAGAATAATGAATAAATGGGAATGGTGCTTTTGTAACTGATGATTGGATGTGAGGGGAGTGTGGAAGAAACACTCAATTCGAAAATCTGCACAATATTAAACAGTAATGACATGAGGTTTAAGTGAATGTGTGGTGGGTTTTGATGGTACATTAGAGGAATTATGGTATTTTGGGGATGAGGTTATTAGTAAGAGGAGGTAATGGGTAGAGTGAGAAAGTTTGAAGAATGGTAAATACTCTGCAGGTATAGATGAAATTACTGGTGAAATGATCAAAGAGTGGGAGGCGAGATGGTGATTGTTGGATTTGGAAGTTGTGTAAATAAGCGTTTATGGAGGGTATAGTTTTCCAAGGGTATTGGAGGAGCGAATTATAGTATCCCCTTGTATAAAGGGTAAGGGACGAAAAGGGGAACTGTAGAAATTATAGGGGAAATAAGTTTTAATTGAGTGTTGTAGGGAAAGGTATATGCTGGCATTTTGGTCGAAAAGAGTGCGTCGAGTGACAAAGGAACTGATTGGTGAAGAACAAGGTGAGTTGGAGTGGTAGAGGATTGTGGATCAAATCTTTACATTAAAACAAATGATGAAAGAAAATGAGGGAGAGAAGAATAAATTGGTATTTTAGGTTTTATGGATTTGCAAACAGGCGTATGATGAGTTAATAGGGAAGCTTTTATGGCAGGTGTTATGTGATATATTGGTTGTTGGTGTAGGCCTTCTAGAATGTAATCAAAAGTATGTAATGACGAATAGTGAAGCGTGTGTAAGAATAAATGTGTCAATGGTGATTGGTTTAGGGTTAATAGCGGAGTGAGACAGGGTCGTGTTATATCCCCTTGGTTATTCAATTTGTAATTGGATGGGGTTATGAAAGAATTCCAGGTGGGGATGGCAGGAAATGGTGTTAGAAATGATGGAGAATGGAAGATGAGTGGAGGGTGCCCTACTATTATATGCGGATGATTTGGTTTTGTGGCGCGAATCTGAAGAGAGTTTGGAGGATTGGTAGAGAGTATTTGGCAGGGTATGTAAAAGGAGGGTTTGAAAAGTAAACGTAGATAAGAGTAAGGGTTATGGTTTTGTGAGTGAGGACAGTCCTCAGTGTGTAAGTTATGTTAGATGGTGAGCAGCTGGAGCAAGTGTCCGAGTGTTTAAATATTTAGGGTATGTTGGATGGATGAGAAGGGGAACAGATGATGCAAAGTGTAGTAGGAAAGTTCTGAATAACTAGGAAGGTATCTGGTGCAAATTAAATCGTTGGCGAATGTAAATGGACTCAGTCTTGAAGTGAGCTATGGCATGGACATGAGGGTATGTTGTTAACCTGTGTTATTTGTATGGTAGGGTAGACTATGGTCTGGAATAAAGAAGTATAGATCTAAGTTCAATGTGTTCAGATGGAATCTTAGGGGCGTGTTAGGTGTGAGAAGATTAATAAAATGAGGAATGACTTATTAGAGAGTTGTGTGGTGTGGAAGAAAGGGGTAAATGAGAGAATAAATTGAAAGTATGTGAGAATGGTTTTGGTTCATGTGGAAAGGATGAATGATAGTCGGTTGGTAAAGCGATCTATAGTGGAGAGTGTGTTGGGGACCGACCGGCTGGGAGACCGAGAGAAAGGGATCGAAGTCGGTGAAAGGAATGCCTGGAGAAGAGAAATGTTAGTTTGGCAGAGGCGAGAATAAAGGGTGCATGATAGGAGAAGAATGGCGGGGTTTGTATGAGGGCCCGTCGCGGTCCATGAAGCTCTAGGGTGGGATTTTCTGTCTCGATGGACGAGTTTCACTAATTAATCGGTACAGGAAGGGGCGGTAAGGCCGGGCTTTCTCTTTCGCCATTTGTCATATTCTCCTACTGCTTTTCTTTCCGATGCCTTGTAGCGCACCTTACTCCCAGTCATTGGGAAAAAGGTTAGGTAAAGAAAGAAAGATATATAATATAATATAATATATATATATATATATATATATATCATAGTATATATATATATATATTATATATATATATATATATATATATATATATTATATATATTATATTATAATATATAAAAAAAAATAATATGATATATATATATATATATATATTATATATATATATATATAATACCGTATATATATTATAGTACAGTTAAAAAAAATACCTGTAACTAGAAATTGTATATGAAAATGTAAAGCGGTATAATATTACTAAAACAGTTACTATATAACTCTGTATCTAATACTCTAACATTCGGGAGCTTACAAAATTTCAACATTCGTAACAACATTACAATCCATTGCAAGTATTTAAGAACTTTAAATTTAGCAGTTGTAAGTTTTAACAAAAATACCGTTCCATATCGCTAGCATTAACTTAAATTATTACACATATATTCGCTAAACTAATGTATCTAAAGTGCTTACGCGAGTAATGGTCTTATGATTTTGGCAATCTTTCCTGACGTAGCCCTACAAACAAGCTCCCTGAGGCATATTTCAGCCAACTCATTTGGTTTCTTTTCACGTTTTTGGTCATGATGATCTGCTTCTTCTGCATCTGGTTCTTCAAACTCCTGGAAAATAGAAGGTTGTCGTGATTCTTAAGTGTATTTATTTTACTATTAATATAAAGTAAATAATCATTTAGAGAGAGAAAATATATAAAAACCAATACCCCCACTTTGTAACCTATTTTGTACCTATGCACTGAAACAAGTACGAAAACCAGGTTTAACTTTAATAAATACCATTAAAAGCAAAAAAAAAAAGATCCCTTCTAATATTTTAAAACACATGTTATAGTTTAAAACTTTAAAATTAAATTTATAATATACCCTTATCACATGAGACAACTCTTAAAATATATTGATTAGTATTTTAACCTTGATACACCAAACTACATATCAAATATCATATTAAATAGCAATTTTAATTCATTTGCCTATTTTTCCTGATGACTTGATTCTACATAGTCTTATAAAAGAATACTGCGCAGTTTCTAGCATTTCATCATCAAAATTAACTTGAGCCATTAATGATAAAGGGAAAAATTTTGACCTCGCAAAAATAAGCCTCATAACTGACCAATTGATTCTACAAATTAAAAGGTAACCTCCATAACAGTACTTTTCAGTTTTCAATATAATCATGATGAAGTGTCATAAATAATCCTTAATAAATTTTTGTTTAAAAAATCATTCTATATATTGGGAAATATTTGCCATACAAGGTAATGTTCATCTATCCATCTATTACCTATATCCTTTTAAATTCGTTACTCTCAATCATTTCATTCACCAAGATTTTTTTAGGTAATTTTGAAAACATTTCCCCTTCCAATAACTCAAATCACAGCTTTATCTTTACATTCCACAAAACATTCTTCTTCTCTTCACCCATTACTTGGACACGCTGTTTTGGATATTGCAATATTAGTTTTCGATACTTCAGCAATTTAAACATAGCTTCTTAACTTTGCTTCTGCTATTACTGAAATGAATAAAAGCTTGTAGTGAGAGAGTTCAGAAGGCTTCACAAAACACAATCTTTTAGGAAAAGTATATTCGAAATTCCGTATTTACAAACTGTACCGCCAAAAAATATTATTATTAAATCTACTTATATCACCCTCATTTAAAGAAGTTACAATTTATTTTATAAAACTTTATATATATATATATATATATATATATATATATATATATATATATATATATATATATATATATAATATATATATATATATATATATATATATATATATATATATATATATATATATATATAAATATTACAACCAATATCTCTACTATAAAATACTTTTTTCTATATATATATATATATATATATATATATATATATATTATATATACTATATAAATACACTAGCGAAGCCCACTATCTATAGTTCAAATACTTTCTTCAAGTTTATAATATAAATATAATAATGAAAATATAAATAAATTAGAAATGTATAGATATTGGTAAAGATGTAAAACTAAGGACATAAAAACGGCATATTTACAAGGTAATAGATAAACTAGAGAGAAAGGTATAGATAAAACCACCAAAATAATCCAGATCAGATAAGATATTTAAATAAAGAAAGGATGTATATGGTTGTTAAAGTAATGAATAAACTTGGAGGAGAGGTATGTTCATTAGATCCGACATTATTTAACTGGAAGAAAAACGGAAAGCTGATTGGAGTGATGTGAACTCATGTGGATGACTTATATACAGTGGAAACTAGCTTTTTGGGAGAAAAGTAAGAGATAAATTATATAAGAAAAAAAGTTGAGAGCAAGGAAAGGAGAAAAACAATCATTTAAATATGCAGAGGTGGAAATAAGACAAAAGGGGCTTGGTATGTGGATGAAGAAGAAGGGAAGAAATGACAAGATTTATATGTCTTGGGCAGAGCAATTAAATTGGGCAAGTCAACATACAAAGACCTGATATTGCATAAAATGCAATTTGGGTGAATAAAAAGCTTATGGAGGAGATATGAAAAACATAGATAAAGTAATGAGTAAAAAGAGAAGAAATAAATATAAAATTGTATATATAATGGGAGAAAGAGTAGAGCTAGAAATGCATAATGATGCATTAATTGGATACATAATGAGTATACTTAATGAAGCAAATAAAAGATGGGCTATTTTTGGAAAGTCGGGTATAGCAAAGAGTGTAGCAAAATCTACAAGACAGAAACATTAGCTTTAGTTGAGGGTACAGAGACGGCGATTTTCTTGAAAATAATATAAGAGAAAATAACTGGTGACAAAGTCCCTATAGAGATAGAAATGGATAGTAAAATCTTGAGCAAAACAGTGTTCTCAACCTCTGGAGTAACTAATAAAAGGTTGAAGATTGATATTAAGGTAGTTAAAGAAATGACTAAGAAAGATGATGTTACCTTAAAATAATGGATAAGAACCAAAGAAAAAAAGAAGTAGTAGTAGGCAATAGTGTAAGATCATATGTAAAAGGAAGAAAAAAGAAAAGGATAGAGAAAAGTGATTTAGTGTGTTGGGATTAGAATTAATGGAAATTATCGAGGATGATGAAAGTGAATATATAATATTTTCAAGATTGTAGAAACATGATGTTTTCATTTATTATTGTTTAATTTAGTTTCTTAGTTTTCAGATATTAGATATTGTGTGCAGCTTTAAAATACACTAAATATTAATTTAATTAAAAATCTAAAATTGAATTTAGGTGATACATACTGGTTGGTTGGTTAAGAAAGTGGAGCAGTGATGATGGTTTTATGTTTACACAACTTATCAACTTGAGTGGAGATCTACTAATTAATTATAAGGTAAATATATAAGATTATATAAGATGAATAACAAATAAAAAAATAATTTTGAAAAGGAAATTAAGAACATAAACATAGAAACACGAAACATCATTTAAAAGTAAGTAGGAGGTAATTTTTTGCTATTTATTCACATAATAATAATAATAATAATAATAATAATAATAATAATAATAATAATAAAATAAAATAATAATAATAATAATAATAATAATAATATACCTGTGTGACAGCAATTTTTTCACCCATATTAAAGAGAAGTGCTGGTACAATTTTATCCATGTGAACAGGTTGCCATATACTATCTCCCAAGTCATCACAATCAGTCTTACGAACAACTCCCTTTCAAAAAATATATATAAATAAAATATTGAGTAATGACAATGTATCTAAAAAATTATTACACATAGCTTAATAATATTTACTAAAATACAGGGACATTATATCTGCACCTGCAATCCCATAATGCCTGCGGTCCTTAACTGTCTCTGTCTATCGGGATCAGACTCTGAGTAGTAGCACATTGATGCAAATTTTGACACAAAGAAATCGTAACGCCTATGATACTGAGGAGTTTCTTCTCGAATATTGGAATACTTCTCAAACTGAAAAAAATATATCTTTTTGTTATCCCGTTATCCAAATTTTTATTATTAATCTATCACTAACATCAATACGAAAAGTAATCACTCTAAATAGGTGCTATAGATCACTTACTACCTAACTATGAAGCTAACTATGAAGACCTTAATATTGTATTTCAAAAATAAAGGAGCTAAATGTTTTCAAAAGAAATAATGTCATCTTACTGACTGAACAGCTCGCAACTGAAGCATTGGTTCTTGTGACTCTAGAAGTCGCTGAATCATTTGAAGAAAAGATTCAACGAATAAATTCAAACTATTTGCATGGCAAGTTAACATTAGTTGATCTAAAGCATCCATGGAAATCACAACATACCCTAAAAATAAAAACATAAATGCCTAACTGTCCAGTTAAACTATGACAATAACCTAGACGTCATAAAAAAAATGGAAGTTATAATAGCACTTTTTAGCATAGAAGTTATTTATTTTGGATGTACTGTATATATTTGTATATTAAGGGGAAAACTGCTAGTATATTTCATTTCCCAACTAGAAATTGTGTCAATTCATAAATAATCTTTTTTACAGCTGTGAATGCTGGCTATGTTTTTTAGTGGTGTGGGTATTAAGATTCGTGTAATCATACATCTTGTCATAAACTGTAATTACTTAATCAATGAATGGGATTTTTTTTTTTGGCCCATTCTTGAGGTTTCTAATTCACTCATACACTGCAGCGTTTACACACTAGGATAGAAATGCAAACCACAAACCTTAAGCCTGCAAAAAACATTTAGTTCACTGAGATACTTTGAACTCAAATGTATACTAGAGCAAAGAGATGGGTAACTTCCGCACTGTGTGGAAGTTCATTTTTGGTATGAGAATTGAGTGAGGAGGTGTAACAACTTCTGAAAAGGAGCAGAAGCACGGGTGCGAAGATTGCAATGTTCTGCACACCTAGTCTTCACACTTGGAAAATTAAAAAAAACAAAAAAACAAAGAATTATGGGAAAACTAACTTATTATGAAATTAGTTAATGAGAACAGTCAAATGTGGACCCCTACATTAGTGTATTTCCTCCATACTTTGCATGTGCTGAGGACCAACCTGAAGTAGGTCAATACTCTGGTGGAGTATAATCATGGATAAGCTCTACAGTATAGGGGCGAAACCAAAAGGGGTTCAAAGTTAAATTCACTATCTTGTTCAATAGGATGTACATGCTCAAAGCAATTCATCTGTATTTCAAGATCTGTGTTGTTAGCACCCTTCAATGCCAGCATGTATGGGAGGGTGAGGTTCAAGCTTATGGAAGAAGTAAGAGAGCAGGTCAAAAACAAAACTTTTATGCGGCAATGCTGTGGTAAAGACAAGGAGGAGGAGTATTTTTCACTGATAAAATTATAAATATATATATATATATATATATATATATATATATATATATATTATATATATATATATATAATATATATTATAATATATATATATCTTATATATATATATATATATATATATATATATATATATATATATATATATATATATATATATATATATATATATATATATATATATATATATATATATATATATATATATATATATATTTCATAGGTCATGCTATGGTTAGCGTGGGCGCCGTACGATTCCAAGACCCTGCTCGGGAGAACCCTACTCTGGAAATGATTATGAAGAAACTTCAAGTGGGAACAGTGAGGGCAAACTTGACAGATCTTCAAATGGTTATATCTCTCCTCTTCTCCTGCAGGAGTTGCCATCCTTGGGATCGTCATCCAGCATTAGGTCTGGACTTGAGAGAAATCCACCTTTTTGAACTTGGGGTTTGTAAGGCCGGTGTACGCGCCACAAATCTTTAAAGTAATTGGTGATATAGAATTAAATCCAGGTCCCAGAGCATACATCTGCCCTAAATGTACAAGATCAATCACTTGAGGGAAAACCTCAGAATTATGTAACACTTGCCAACTCTGGTTTACATAAAATTCACTAATCAATACAATCCAAAATGGTCCTGCAACTCATGCAGGGACTCGCGCACACAAATTTGCAATCCCCATCCTCACAATTCAATCAACATACTTCAATTAAATATTAGGAGTATAAAAAATGAACAAAGAACTTCAACACACCTTAATTAAATACAATATACACATAGCCCTTATACAGGAAACTAATCACTCACAAAACACAAACCTCTCTGAATTTTCTAACTGCAGAATCCTAAGACAATCATCCAATCATAGTTTGTCATCCTCTTACACAAAATTATTAAATACCAAAACACCACAAATCACACATGACATTATTAACAAAGACCAAATTTTCACGCACCAATCAATAGAAGTAATAATCAATAAAAAACATACAATCTAATTAATTTCTATACCTCTCCATGTCAACACTGCCCTCAGAATTTTATTCCAGATCCCCTTAACTCAATATAATAACTTAATATAGGCCAGGGACTTCAATGCTTATCACTCTGCACGGCTTAAAACACACACATACACACCAAATGGTGAAACACTCATAGACAACTGACACTCCCTCAGTATCCTCAATAACAGAAACAAACCCATCAGGTGACCAATCCATAATAATCATAACTTCGCATCCCCCAATGTATCCTTCTGCTCCCCAAAATAGAAGTTACCAAAACATGGCAAACATTCCCTGCTCTCTCCTCCAATCACATCCCAGTTCTAACCACAATTCAACATAAACACCCTACACACATATCCTTTAAAAAAAACATATCAACTATAAGAAAGCAACTTGCGTATTGGTCCCACTATCACATAATAATGCTCCAAGAATAATAATAATAATAATAATAATAATAATAATAATAATAATAATAATAATAATAATAATAATAATAATAATAATAATAATAATAATAATAATAATAATAATAATAAATGTTTGTTTGTTTCTTTGAGTGTGCATAGGACCTACCACTACCCACAAAGAAGCGGGCACGATAGGTTGGAAATCCAACTCTATGGGTGAGATCCTAACATAATGCTCTTGATAGTATGTCTAAGAGGAATATTTAAATATCCTATAGAATATTCAGTTCCTGACTCATTGAGTTCAAATGGGGGCTGGCCTTTGTGTACTCAGCAATTATGGGATGAGAACACCGGGAGCTTTAAAAACTATTCTTGAAGCGTTCTTTTTGTGGGAACGTGGATGGTCTAGTGGTTAGAGCGCCCAGTCACTGTTAACTCAGCGACGCGGAGTCCAGGTTCGAATCCCGCTGATGGAGAGTAAAATCTCCTCTGACTCATTCAGTTATATTTAATCAAGACATGGTGAAAGCCTTTCAGAAGGTGTTATGGACAATAGTGTAGGAAAATGATGATTGCAAATGGAGTCCAGTTGAGGACAATCAATGAAGATGTAGTGAAGAGATTCGGGTGTGTGTCGACAGCAAAATTTGCAGGTTGGAGGGAGAATCCTGTGACATGCATTGGCTGTGTGTGATATTGGTGTGGTCAATGCAAAGGCGTGCAAGAATCACTCCCTGCATGCAATTTCATCTGTTAGAGGAAACCGACCCACCAATGTTAGCTTTATATTTCTAAGTTTCACGCCCTCGTTGATCACTTGCCCAGCACTCCTGCCAGTAAGACCAGAAGCCTAGTTGAAGAGTAGGATAATAATCATTTGACGGGAGGCTACCTTGTTGAATGGTATCTGGGAGGTACCTAGAATAGCTATTAAAAGAGGAGGAGGCCATTCTGGCCTCTCTGTCAGCGAATTCATTGCTAGTCACCCATAAGTGAGAGGGGGTCTAACAGAGTGTAATTTGTTTCTTGTGAGAGTGAAGCAGCCAGAGAAATTATTGTACCATGGATACCATTGTGTTTTAGGGTAGGGGGGGGCTTTGACTGACTGGAGGGCACTGAGCGAATCCGAATAAATGATATATATATATATATATATATATATTATATTATATATATATATATATATATATATATATATATATATTATATATATAATATATATGATAATATATTATATATATATATATAATAATTTTATTTTGATTTATCCATCATTTTCTTGCCATGGCTGCAAGGTGGTGGGTGATGAATACTAAAAAATATCACCACTATTCATGAAAAGAACAATATGGAAGAAGGGGTTTTCAGCCCCTTGTCACCAAAGGAAGAGAATTTTGAACAATTTCTTCATACAATTGATTGCTTTGGAAACCGCAGCTTCACCTTCTACAATTTAATATTCCAAATTTCTTCTTTTTAATTTCATTTTTATATTTAATTTTCCAAATTACCAAAAGATATGATGTTAAAAATTTTGTTAAACAAATATATTCGGAAAATTTTAAAATGACAAAATTAATTTAATGTATAAAATTTTAGTCCTTTTTAAAATCCTGAATTGTAAATATATATTTTCCTTTTAAGTTGTTTTTGTTATTTTTAAGCAAAAGCATTCTCCCTCTGAAAAATAATGGTCAGAGCCACTTCTTATAGTTAGAACTTTTCAGATTTTCTTCCTTCAAAATATAATTTCAGGCTTTCCTTCTTCTTTCCAATCTCTCTTTCTTCTGAATTTTTTCTTCCCCTCTGGTTTCCACTGCATCCACATTTGACATGGTCGAATTATATATTATATATATATATATATATATATATATATATATATATATATATATATATATATATACTATATATATATATACTCCCTCACCATATATATATATATATATATATATATATAGTATTGTATATATATATATATATATATATATATATATATATATACTATATTATATATATATATATATATATATATATATATATATATATATATATATATATATATATATATATATAATATATATTATATATATATATATATATATATATATATAGTATACTATATATAATATAATATATTATATATAATATATATATGTATTATCTATATATTATATATATATAGTATATAATATATATATATACTATATATATATATATATATATATATATATATATATATATATATATATATATATATATATATAGTATATATACATATATATGGTATATATATAATATAAATTAAAGAAATAAAGCAAAATCATGGAATGTTAGCAATGATATGGATTAAAGAGGAATTAGGTAGCCAGTAGCAACACAAAGTAGCAAATAATAGTTAAAGAGGAAGACCTGTTACAACCTAAAGACGCAATTAAAATTAAATAGCAACACACAGTAGAAAATAATAGTTAAAGAGAAAGACCTGTTACAGCCTAAAGACAAAACTAAAAAGATTAGGATAAAGGGAGAGACGAAGATGGATAAAACATAGCTCAAGAGCTGCAAAATCCAGAAAAATATATGCAAGCAGAAAGTGGGAATGATAACTTCAAGTACTGTAGCTTAAAATTTATAATTTATGAGGTGAAATTAAAGATATTTGTAAGACGAGACAGTTAAATAAATAGAAAATTTATAATTAACTATATAATAAAGAAACAGGTGTATTAATATTACTTTCTACTATTTCTTAGTTTAATGTCACCAAAGCAATGGTAGAAAAAAATACAGAAATAATGTTCATAAAAATATTTTAAAGCATTACCAGTTCTTCGCCTCTGAATATCACGATCCAACCTGCTGGCTAAGTATTCCCCAATTCTATCCAATTTATCAGGAGAGTGCATGGCATACCATACCAGCTTCTCCATATTTGACTTAACCAATCCATCCTGAAAGAGTAAATAATACAAGCATATCTCATATCCATCCTTGTAAAAAGATTAAAATTTTCAGTTCATTAATGAATGAAATGTGAGCAACAACAATTTTTTAGTAATATACTTACTTCAGGGTTTGGTGGATAAATATGATCAACTAATTTCTTATATCTTGGTCTAAATGCAGCACAACAACCACAACATCCTGAAAAATAAAGAATATAAAATCTGAAAAAACTAATTAAATCTGGAACAAAGAATTGGATTAAAAATAACATGCTACCTCATATTTTTTTTAATCAAAACAAATTAGTCAAAAAAAGAACCATGAACCATGTTGAAGAAGGTTTTATGCATTTTCAAACTCAACCTTAATAAAAGTTTTATTTATATAAAAATTAAGTACAAATTATTAGTAATTTTGTAATTGTGCATAACAATAACTTAATGTTCAATAACTAATGCTACCAGCACAATGAGTCACCAAGGCTTTAAAATGAGTGATACTAAGATGGGGTCCAATCAAGTATGGAGATGAGAATACAAGAGCTTATTTGATAGAGAACTCATAAATAGTCAAAACTCAGGCAGCTTTAAATATGGAAGATAAAAATCTTGAGTGACAAAACCTAATTAGAGTTTAAAAAATGGAAGGGATGGAAGGGCTGCTGGGGAGCTGGAGTCAAGCAAGTCAGAATAAAGTTTGGTTATGGTGGGGAACGTAAAAATATAATCTACCTACTCTAGATCCGTTCTCAATGTAAATCTTAATATTAAGGATCTCAATGAAAGAACTGGCAGAAGCAACCATGTTTCTAAGTACAAGTTCTTAGTAAATGCTAGATTATCTTCCTCAATTTCAACAGATTATCTTCCTCAATTTCAACATCGAATTTGCAATTTTAATTATTTACCAAATGAGTAAACAATTAAAATTGCAAAGACTTTCAAAACTGAAACTAATAAAAAAGAGCTTCAATGAAAGGATGTTACTAATAAGGAATATCTATGCTTCTAATTGGATGTAAAGATACTTATTTAAGCTCGAATACCTATGTATTTAGATTTTATTCAGGATCTTGTTGCAAATAAGTATAAATACCAAATATATTTTTTATTTTTAAAGAATTAAAGAAATTTCTATTTTCTTATAATAATATAAAAATATTTAACTGCCATAATATGGTAGGTATATCTTTATCTTAGAATAAAATGTTTTCTTTTAAATTACTATCTATAACTTGTAGATTGCTTCTTCATTATTTTTCTTGCTTAGCTCATTTAATTTTTTTCAATAAATAAGACATCACAATGTCTTCAATACAAACATTAAAACATGAGCTTTAGAAAGTAGACTGACAATTCGCATGGTGGTGATAAAATGCAAGATTATGTAATAAATAATAATAATCTCTACTGTAGATTTAATGGTCAGTGTGTTTTGATCCAAACTTCACAGCCCTGATATATTTGGCACAAGCGTTTTGACTCCTTCCAAAACTAGATTTAAAAAGAATGTTAACTTACTGTTAGCTAATAGATTAAAAAATTATTAATCTACCCATGTGAACCCATAAAAGATAATTTATATTTAAAAAATATTAAAAATCAAAACTAAAGGTACTAAGTATTTGCTATTTAATTTTAATCCAACAGGTCTATTTCATTTATATTGTAAAACTGAAGAAATACATGTCTTATAGGGCACAACCATGTTAGCTTACACTAAGGAACTGAAGAGCTTATATAAACATAAACTCTGGATTTTAAACTACAAAGCATTCAAAACTTTAGAAAAAAAAAAAAAAATCTAGTTTTGTTTTCATTGAAAGTAACAGAATTGAATGAATAAGAATCAAGGCACACCTTAGAAATAACCTAGGCACAGCCAAAACTAGTTACTTTAATGAAGAATTTAAGCAGCATTAAATTTATGTGGAAGAAATTGATTAACTAGTGATAATCAATTAGGGATTAGAATTCAGACAACTAATTGTATTTATCTTCAAAAAGCAAAACATAATAATTTGCATTTAAAGCAATATTTCTTGTGGGATATTCTCCTACTCAAAATCCAGGTACACCTAAAGTTATCACGATTTACAACAGGAAAAAACTTGATAAGAAATGATGCTGATAAGGAAAATTTTATGTATTATCTAACTGATTATCAGATACATATTGTTTGGTATAAAGAACTAATAACTCATGAAGACCTAAATCCATTCAAAAAACTTTTAAAATTATATTTCATCAATCATATATATAATCTTTTATTTACTGATAAAGAATCTGTATTACATCATTTAAACATACAACATAAAACTATGTCATTCTATATAGCCTGTTGCTCCAAGTTTTGACAATTATATATTGGTGAGATTCTAATGCAAGTACAGAATTACCTCCAACAAGAACTTTCGCTCCATCTGGAATATCTTTAACAGCCTCAATTGGACAGTCATAGAACTCTGCATTTTTTGTTGATGAGGTAGAGAAAAATGAAGGAGATATCTAAAAGATAAATATTATTAATACAATTATCAGCTTTTGAATATTAAAGTATCTGTTCTTTTTAAAAGTTTTTAATAAAAGAAAAAAATTTAAAGGTAAAATGAGTAAACCAAAAGGAAGTTTTGAGAAAGGAGGAAAGCAAAGATAATTTCTATAAGTGCAACAGTACGCTTACTTTGGCAGTTTGAAAATTACAAGCTTAGGAATCTTGTAAAGGATTTACATAAAAAGAAAGTTTTTTACCTTTACTCCATATGTATTTAAGCTCCACTTCTGTGTTGATTTCAAAGATAGAGTTCTCAAACCAGGAAAAGAGTTTGAAATAAACCTAACATTCTTTATTAAATTCATGTTGTTATACAATTCCTAGAAATGGGAAATAAATTAATAATTATGATCAAAATCTCTCGAAACAAAAATAAAAAATTACTATTGATATTTTATATATATATATATATATATATATATATATATATATATATATATATATATATATATATATATATATATATATATATATATATATATATATATATATATATATATATAAATATATATATATATATATATATATATAAAATATATATATATATATATATATATATATATATATATATATATATATATATATAAGAAGTTATATATATATATATATATATATATATATATATATATATATATATATATACTAGTGTATATATATATACAGTTAGCACTATATATATATATATATATATATATATATATATATATATTATATATATATATATATATATATATATATATATAAAGTGCTGTGTGGCAAATATCTTGAGGTAGCTTGTTTCTTGCAGGTGGGGAGTGAGAGGCTACAAAGCACATATATATATATATATATATATATATATATAATATATAGATAAAGATATATATATATACATATGTTATTATATATATAATATATATTATATATATATAGTATATATATTATACATATATATAACTGTATATATATATTATATTATATATATAGTATATATATATATATATATATATATATATATATATATATATATATATATATATATATATATATATATATATATATATATATATATATATATATATAATGACTACCAAAGAATAGATATGAATCCTGCACACTCCACAGTTGAGTATTGCCATATTGGTGATTCAGTTTGACATGTTCAGCTTAGTTCACACTTTTGTTTATAATTTAGCTTAAAAAATTACATGTTGCATGAATGGAGTAAAGTTAATTATTTTCATGATGAAATTTTAAGTAAGACAAGTTGCTCAAAGTAAATAGCAATATTAATTCTCTTTGACTAGGACAGTCTTGATAAACCAATGTGGCCTGTCTCTTATAGGCTATCAAGCCTAAACAATGGGTTTGGAGCAAGATATTTAATTCATCTTTCTGATAAGAATCCAGCACCTGTTTGATTTGTGTACCATAATCTGCACCTTCAAGAAGAATCTTTCATGTAAGTATGCTAATTTGGCAGAAGTGCTCAAAGTCATTTTGCCCAATATTCCTTGTACAAAGGTACCCACTGAAAGTCCAACCAAAGGAGGTATCAAAATGGCTTGATTCTTGTTTAGCATGGAAAGTATTCATGATAGTACTTGAAATATCTAGTGCTGATAAGTATTTGACTCTAAAAAATCTGTAAGGATGACAATCTACAGAGATAAAAATTGTGCACAACTGGAATGCTAATGAATTATAGTTTCCAAGATTGGGAAAATTGAAAGACAGGATTATGTATTGCATCAGCAGCAGAAACCAGGTCATGAATTTTTGACCCATCTTCAAATATTTGTATATAGGTACCATAAGTAGACTAGCATACTTGGTTTCCAGTTCAGCAAATAATTGTTGTGCCTCTGCAGGTAAACCCTTCTTATTTCAGTAAACAATTCATAAAACTAAGGTCCTTGGGGAGAGGGAGGGGTGAGATGAGGGAGAGACGAAAGGTGGGGACAATCATTCCAATAGTTGAGAATAAGGAAAAGGCATAATACACAATGAAGGGCTTGTTTTTTGACAATGAATTTATGGTGTTAATTAAAATAATGTCCTTGTATTTTAGCAACATGAGATTGTATCATCCATAAAACTAAGGAGATCCATGGTTAGAGGGAGAGGTGAGATAAAGGAACTGAGACAAAAGGTAGGACAACCATTCATATAGCTAGATGATAATAAGGAAGGGCCTCATGCACAAAGAAGGGGTTCCTTTTTGACAATGAACTTATGGTGTGAATTATAATGCCAGTATAGCTTATGAAGCAAATAATCAAGGGTGCAGAAGTAAGAGAGTTGAGTTTGTGGGTCAAGACAACTTTCATGCTGAAGAAAGGCAAGACCAATTTCAATATAGAAGCAAAGAGATTCAATAGAGAGAGCCTGGACAGTTATACAGGAAAAAGTACCCCAAATTTTGCTTAATGCAGAGTTTCGAATTATCTATATCAAGCTTCCTTAGAATTAAAAAGGCAGCAGAACCATTAATAAAGGATCTATAAACTATTTCGCTTAATAGATAAGATCAAAATAAATACCAAAAATTTCTTGAAATGCTCTCCATTTAAGAGCAGTGAATTTCTTCAGTAGAGCTGATCATTTTGACAGTCTTAAAACAGGTGGTCTATATGCTATGAATAATTATAGCAATGGTAAATATATTACTGGTGATATATATATAAAACTAGCGTTGCTACAGGCTCAAATAAATATAACAGCATGTAACAACATTTTGATCATAAAAATGCTTCTACACAAATGCTCAAAGCCTTAGAAATAAAAAAAAATGAGTAAATTAGTTATGCCATAAAGTTACACCATCTAGACATTATTTGCATAACTGAAGCATGGGTTAATGAAGAATTATATAGAGACTTCTTTCAGGAATATGAAATAGATGGATATACACTTCATTTATACCGTACCAGCTTAAAGGAAAGAAGGGTGGTGGTGTGGCGCTTTATATTAAAAAGAATATTCAATCTGTGTTATTGACTGACATTAAAACTAATCATGATGTTGAATCTGTGTGGATAGATATCCTTCTGTGCAATAGATCATACAGAACAAGGGCATTTTAGAACATTAGAAATAAAAGACAGCAAGAAGCAACATGGGCCTATCCAGCCTGTTCTAGTCAAGACAATAGAACCAATCACCAAACAACATGTTCAAGCAAATCCACAAAGCACTAGGGTTTGTCAATAACTTACATAGTATACACAAAGTCTAAAACATGCTTTTGTAAATCTACAAAGCACCCTAGGGCTTGTCAATAACTTACCTTACATAGTAGATGCAAAGTCTACAACTAAAAGAAAAAAAACTATAGCTAAATTATATGCTAACCACACTACAAGCTTTAATAACTTGATACGAATAATAGTAATTGCAATAGTAATATTGGATGATAGCAATAAAAATAACAGCATTTCGAATATCAAATGCTTTTACACATATGCTCATAGACTTAGAAATAAAAAATATGAGCTGATTAGTTATACCATCAATGAGAATCTAGACATTATTTGTATAACTGAAGCATGGGTTAATGTAGAATTATATGGAGACTCCTTTCAGAAATATGAAATAGACGGATATTCACTTTATTTATACCAGTGTAGAGGAAAGAAAGGAGGTGGTGCGGCTCTTTATTTGAAAAGCAATATTCAATCAGTATTAATGACTGACTTTAAAACTAATCATGATATTGAATCGGTGTGGGTAGATATCCTTATGTTCAATAAATCATATAGAATAGGGGCATTTTATAGACCTCCTAGCCAGAGTCAAAAATTAGACACAGAAATTGTGAAAGAAATTGAGACAGCATGCCACAGTAAAAAAAAAGGTACAGTCATAATGGGTGATTTTAATTTCCTGGCATTCAATGGGATTCCTTGTCTAATATGGACCATAGTAGTTCTGTATTTATAAATTGTATAGCGTCGGGCGGGGTGACGTGGACCACTTTAGGTATAACTTGGTCTCCCGACTCTCCCCTAATGCACTTTTTGGAAATTTTTTTTTTTGTAAATCACGGCCCTATAGTCGGGCATAAGCACACAAAAAAATAATAATATAATTCTAATAATAAAAGTTTTATTAAAGTTTGAATAACGCCGAGTCAGCCTGACCGTGGAGGGGTGAAGCGGACCACCATTGAGGGGTGACTCGGACCATGTCAATTCGCTTTACTATAATTTCAATTTTATATTTTAATTTTTACTTAATATAATAATTATTTATCATATTAAAATTCGTAATAAGTAATAAAAATGTCAATAATGATAAATAAAATACGAATAAAAATAAGGTGGTCCGATTCACCCCTCTCCGCCCAAAAATTTTGACACTTTTTTGAATTCGTTTTTTTTAAATTTCATTTTTTTTAAAAATTTTCACTTAATATAAGTAACTTTATTATATTTAAATTAATTATACGTAATAAAAATGTCAATAATAATACGTAAAATACAAAAAACAATGGTGGTCCGAGTCACCCCTCCATCAATTTTTACGGCGGGGTGAATCGGACCAAGTTAGGCCCCGTTTTTTTTGCCACTAATACTGTTTGGATCAAAAATTTACTTTGCCAGTTTAAAGCTAACATACTCGAGTGTATCCACTGAAAAAATAATTAAAATCGATCCACAATTTTTCATTTTATAACGAAGTTAAAAAAACTCACATTTTTCAAAAGTGAAGTTCTATTGAAGGAAATTTTGTACCCTAATTTCTAACATTTTTTAAAAATATAAAAACTTTCTAGAATTAAGTATGATCTAAATAAAACTTGTAGTACTACCGCGTGGCTATAAAATGAGCGAAAATTTTTTATTTTTTATTTTTATTTTTTATTTTATTTAGAGTGGACCGAATCACCCCTCCTAAAGAGGCGGGCCTGGTCACCCCGCCCGACGCTACTAGATAACTTTTTGAGCCAGATGGTATATGAACCCACAAGACATGATGCACTATTAGACAATATTAACTAACAATGAAAGTATGGTGGATGAGGTTAGAGTTAAGGAGAATTTAGGACTTAGCAACCATAATATAATTAGATTTAATATGAATGTGATATCTGGGCCCAAATTGCAAGTTAATAAGGAAAAGATCTTAGATTTCCGAAATGGTGATTTTACCAAATTTCAAGACATGCTTAGTAAAACTGACTGGGATAAGAGTATAAAGACCAAAACTGTTTTATCCTATGGAAATATTTTAAGCAAATTTTAATGAATATTCAGTCAGTATGTTTTAAAGATAAACCCATTAGGGTGGTGAAGAGAAAACCTGTTTGGTGGAATAAAGAGAGAAGAGAGAAAATCAATGAAAAACGTAGATGTTTTAAAATATTCAAGGGTAGTAATAGGGAGGATGATTTAGAAAATTATAGGAAAAATAGAAATGAACTTAACCAGTCAATAAAAAAGGCAGAAATTAATTTACCTAAGAATAGTAATAAGGACCTGAAGAAGTTTTTTAGCTTTTATAAATTTAAAATAAAGAATAGGACAAATGGTGCAATTAAATTTGATGAAAATTTAGTGAGTTCAGATAAGGAGTTGGTCAACATTTTCAATGCTTATTTTGCTTGTGTTTACTGAGGAAAGATTAGATAATAGTTTGGAGACTAATAGTTCTTGTATGCATGTAACAAATAGACTTACAGAATTTGAATTTGAGGTAAAAGCTATTAAACATTTACTAGACCAGATTGATCCAAGTAAAGCAGCAGGTCCTGATGGTATAGCTATATGGAGGAATTCTGAAGGAGGGTAGTACCAGCATTGCAAAAGCACTGTATTTGATTTTTAAGTGATCTATAACATTTGGTGAGGTAGCTACCAGATGACTGGAAAACAGCATATGTTGTGCCTATTTATAAGAAAGGTAGTAAGGAAGTTTTGGGAAATTATAGCCCTTTAGCTTAACATCTCTGGTTGTAAAGGTTCTGGAAAAGTTACTGAAAGGTCATAAAGAGAAATATTTAGAAGATAACAAGGTATTGTATGACTTCCCAGCACGGTTTCAGAAAGGGTAGGTCATGTCAGACAAACCTTTTAGAATTTATGGAATACATTACTGACTGCATTGACCATGGAGACCAGTTGATATTATATATTTAGACTTTAGCAAAGTTTTTGATAGGCTTCCCCACATAAGGTTGTTGAAAAAGTTATTGCAATGCGGTTTAGGTGGAGTGGTACATGGTTGGATTAAAGTGGTTGTGGAATAGAAAACTGTGTACAACTTAATGGCAATAAGTCATCATGGGAAATAGTGAAGAGTGGTGTCCCACAGGGTTCAGTGCTGGAGCCACTATTACTCCTCATATATATGATTTAGACCAGGGACTTAAATGCAAGGTTTCTAAGTTTGCAGATGACACCAAAGTGGCCACCTCAGTTAGGAATAGTGAAGGATGTATAAAGATTCAAAATGATCTTGATAAACTTCTTGGGTGGGTAGATAAGTGGCAAATGAATTTTAATAGTAAAAAGTGTAAGGTTCTTCACCTAGGTTACTCAAATAAAAGTTTTAACTACAATATGAATGGGAATTGGCTTCAGTCTGTGGACCAAGAAAAAGATTTAGGTGTGATTATAAGCATTCATTTGAAAGTAGCTAATCAGTGTTTGGAAGCAAGGAATAAAGCAATAAGATGCTGCATAATAAATCGCAATGTTCTTTACAAGAGCAAGGAAGTAATAAGTAAACTGTATAATATTAGGCCGGTAATAAGTGTTAAAGTTGTGCACAAGTTTGGGCCCCTTATTTAAAGAAAGACTTAGATATGCTAGAGAGAGTGCAACATAGAGCAACAAGGATGATTTCTGGGTTTGAGGGTAAAAGCTATGAGGAGAGGCTGAAGGAGTTAGGTATTTTTTCTGTAGAAAGGCGATTTCTCAGAGGGGACATGATACAAGTCTTCAAAATATTTACATCTATTATTAAGATGGAGACCAATAAATTTTTCATAGCAGAGCGTGGACAGGTGACCTGGGGGCACAATAAGAAAATTAAGAAGAAAGCATGCCATCTTAAAATAAGAAAGCATTCATTCAGTAATAGGATTGTTAAATTTTGGAATGGTTTGCCACAGGAGGTTGTTGAGTGCAACTTGATTGCAGTATTTAAGAAGGGACTGTATAAATATATGGATGGTTTGGGTATCATATAGTATATTTTGACTAAGCCAAATTGGCTGATTCTTAGTTACTGTAGTTATTAAGGTTAATTGCATGTTACTGTAGAGTTGTTGAAGCTGTGGTGTGGTTAGCATATATATATATATATATATATGGCCTAATTCAATTTTTCATCTGAGTGAAAAATTATTCTAAGTCCAGTGCGGGTATTTTGAAGGGTATTTGGAGGGTAAAATAACAATTATAGGAAAAAAGAATAAACTTTAGTAAGTTCCATATATATATATATATATAGAGTTATATATATAAATATATATATATATATATATATATATATATATATATATATATATATATATATATATATATATATATATATATATATATATATATATATATATATATATATATATATTGGTGAGTGGGGAATTTTTCCTTTCAGAGAATATTTTTTGTCACAAGAGTGGTAATTTCTCATAGCCTGTCTGGCAACACTAGTTTTATAAAGCAGAAATCTTAGTTTGAAATTTTACGCCATAGAGACAGCATGTGATTTTAGTTGTATTTTGTGCAAACTTTGGAAGATGATTATGCAGAATTTATTTGACACTGTTGTGATAATAGCTAATCCTCTTAAATTATAGACTATTGCTAACAATATGGTTAGCGAGGACTTATGAAAGATATAATTAAGGTCTCTTGATCAGTATCCTAGTATTTTTTATTTTTTAGGTTAAATTAGAGATACAAAGACGTTGCCGAAGAAAGGAATATCTTTTAAGTTATTTCTACCCAGTTATGTGTCGGTAACAAAGTTCGAACCAAAAGATGGTTTTTTCGCTTTTTGCAAGCTATTGCAAGAAATTACATTAAACTGTGAGTACGAAACTCGCTTCTCTCTCTCTATCTCTCTCTCTTCTCTCTCTTCTTCTTCTATATATATATATATATATATATATATATATATATATATATATATATATATATATATATATATATATATATATATATATATATATATATATATATATAGATAGTAAATTGTAAAGTCTACCTAGTTCAGCCTCCTTTTTACAATACATTAGGTTAGGGCAAACTGTAAGCATTTACAATCTATTAGGTCAGGGCTAACTTGGGGTTCCATAATCCATTAGGTTAGTTAGGTAGTACTTTGGGGCTTCCATGATCCATTAGGTTAGGGTATTTGTGGGCCTACATAATCCATTAGGTTAGGGCTACTTGGGGCTTACATATACTCTATTAGGTTAGGGGCTACTTGGGGGCTATTAAGTATGGGTTAGGATAAAGTTTTGTTAGGTAGACACAGATTTATTATATATATATATATATATATATATATAAATATATATATATATATATATATATATATATATATAGTATATATATATATATATATATATATATATATATATATATTCAATAATTTCCGATATATCGATATAGTTTGATATATCGTAATAGAGACTCCGGATCGAAAGATTGAATTTTTACCTATATATATATATATATATAGTATATATATATATATATATATATATATATATATATATATATATATATATATATATATATATATATATATATATATATATATATATATATGTCATAAGCTGGAACACTTTAGGTATAACTTGGTCTCCCGACTCTCCCCTAATGCACTTTTGGAAATTTTTTTTTTTGTAAATCACGGCCCTATAGTCGAGGCATAAGCACACAAAAAATAATAATGTAATTCTAATAATAAAAGTTTTATTAAAGTTTGAATAACGCCGAGTCAGCCCGACCGGGGAGGGGTGAAGCGGACCACCATTGAGGGGTGACTCGGACCATCTGTTTAAATTCGTCTTTTTGATGTATAATTTCCTCAATTTTATATTTTAATTTTTACTTAATATAATAATTATTTATCATATTAAAATTTGTGAATAAGTAATAAAAATGTCAATAATGATAAAATAAAATACGAATATAAATAAGGTGGTCCAATTCACCCCTATCATATTAAAATTTTGACACTTTTTGAACTCGTTTTTTTTATTAAAATTTCATTTTTTAAAAATTTTCACTTAATATAAGTAACTTTATTACATTTAAATTAATTATAATACAAAATGTCAATAATACGTAAAATGTAAAAATAATGGTGGTCCGAGCCACCCCCTCCATCAATTTTTACGACGGGGTGAATCGACTAATACTGCTTGGATCAAAATTTTACTTTGCCAGTTTAGTATAACATACCGGAAAGGTATCCACTGAAAATAATTAAAATCGAATCGCCACTTTTCATTTTATAACGAAGTTAAAAACATCATTCACATTTTTCAAAAGTGAAGTTCTATTGAAGGAAATTTTGTACCCTAATTTCTAACATTTTTTAAAAATATAAAACTTTCTAGAATTAAATATGATCTAAATAAATGTAGTACTACCGCGTGGCTATAAAATGAGCGAAAATTTTTTTTTTTTTTATTATTATTTTTTATTTTATTTAGAGTGGACCGAATCACCCCTCCTAAAGAGGCGGGCACTGGTCACCCCGCCTCCCGACGCTATATATATATATATATATATATATATATATATATATATATATATATATATATATATATATATATATATATATATATATATATATATATATATATATATATATATATATATATAGCATGTATAGATATAGCTTTTGGTTTTTTTATTTTAGTTGTAGATTTTGTGTATAAATAAGTTAGCCTACTGACAAGCCCTAGAGTGCTTTGTAAATTTGCATGAGCATGTTTTAGACTTTGTGTATTCTGTATAAAGTGATTGACAAGACCTAGGGTGCTTTGTGGATTTGCATGAGCATGTTGTATGGTGATTGATTCTGATGGCTTGACTAGGACAGTGTCTTGAAAGACCCATGTGGCTTCTTACTGTCTTTTTGTTTCTAATGTTCTAAAAACTAAAAACCAGCCAATTTGGCTTGGTCAAAATATACTATATGATACCCAAACCATCCATACACTTATCCAAGCCTTTCTTAAATGTTGCATTCGAGTCACACTCGACAACCTCCTGTGGCATACCATTCCAAAAATTAATCTTATGGTAATAGTTGAATTTAACAGATTCTAACGAAATATCAATATTTTTTTGGGATAATTGTTTTTTATATATCTTTCATTCCAATGTAAAAGTTCTAAAACGTTGGTGCCAAACCTCTCTCATATATAAATTTAATAAATCTTTCAAAAATTTTTTTTGTTTAAATTTATTTTAGGACTAATTAAGTTTAGGTTATGATGTTTTCCTAATTATACACAGCAAATCTGTGTCTACTTAACCAAACTTATCATAACCTTACTGATTTTTCGAATGTAAAAAGAAATGATAGCCTACATGAAAACAACAACTAATGTTGCATATAAAAATCTTATAAATTTAGCAATTTTTAATTAACAACATTTGGCAGCATTGCTCTAGGAATATCAAAACCAATTTATTTTTAAAAAAATAGATTTTTTTTGAATATGTTGAACTCAACTATTACCCCCTGGTCTCCCATCCATGGTCCACTATGAAGAATTTATTACTTAACAATAGATGTAAATATTTTGAAGACTTGTATCATGTCCTCTCTGAGAAATGGTTTTCTACAGAAAACATTCCTAAGTCCTAAATCCTTCAGCCTCTCCTCATAGTAGCCCTTACCCTCAAACCCAGAAATTATCCTTGTTGCTCTACGTTGCACTCTCTCTAGCATATCCAGGTCTTTCTTTAAATAAGGGGCCCAAACTTGTGCACAATACTCTAATACTGGCCTAACATAGATATTATTTATAGACCTTGCCAGAGTCAAGAATTAATTAGGAAATCTTGAAAGAAATCAAGACAGCATCCACAATAAAGAAAAAGGTTTGGTCATAAATGGGTGATTTTAATTTTCCTGGCATTCAATGGGATTCCTTGCCAATTATTTCTGGATATGAATAAAATTTAATCTGGCTGGGTTATTCTAGACCAGCTTTTCTCAACCTTTTAAGCATCGCAACCCAAAAAAGCCAAAACAAAGTTATTTGACCTCACAACCCCTTGAAGATTTTAAGATAAGTTTTTTTTTTTTGTTTTGTTTCAGAGAGCGGACCTCACCAACAAAGGGCATATGCCGTCCCTCCAGGCAGACAAAAAACTGCCCTTCAGGCTACCACGAGCTCAAGGCAAGTGAACCCACCTGCACGAGAGCCCGTGATACTCTCTAAGATAAGTTTTGGCTTGCGACTTGGAAGTGAACAGGAAGTAACAGCACAGTAAGAGATGCTTTAATGAAAACATTAGACCCCATTTGCCACTTTTTACCTTTGCGAAAGAGGTTTATGGTGGCTGCTGGCATTAAAAATTAAATACGGAATCGAATATTATCACGTGAAAATAATTTATGCGTTTCCAAATAAAATTCCAACATCGATCTACGTATTGAAAAGCTTTTAAACTTTAAAGCCGTTTTCGTTTTTTGCATTTGTGCTTACGAAACGTAAGAAATGTTCGAGTTTGCGTTCGTTTTTGTCAAACTTAGTGCAAAATCGTAAGAAATGCTCACCAAACGTAAGGAATTTCCTTAATTCTGTAAGGTTGCTATTTCCCGTGCTTACGCAAAAATGTAAACAAACAATATGGCGGGATGGTAGGCCCGTTTGAAATTTTGAATTAATGAATGTTTCATTCAATAAAATTGGCTTTAATTAAGTCTAATTTCTTCCATATTGATAAACTCAATCACAATAGTTGATCAATTATTTGCAATATAAACCATTTGTTATGTTTTTATTTCTGGGCTCCATCACAACAGCTGATGCCAATTTGTTTGAAAACAAAAGTAAAAAATTTCGTAAGAAATTACGGTAATTTTTGCACGAAATTCGTGGCTCGTGCCAAAACTGTCTAAGCATTTCTTACCGAGCGTAAACACAAATGACAAAAACGAAAACGGTATAAGAAAACAAAAATCAAAACAACCGTCACATTAACAAATGTATATTTCTTATCAAACTAAAGAAGTCAATAACCACATTTTAACACATTTTAACAATGTAATATCAAAGTTTACCCTCATCATAGTTTATAGGGTAAACTTTGATGAAAGCTAGTGAAAGTGTGTGATTTCTAGGATTTTACTTAGTCACTTTTACTTAGTAAGTCAAGAATGGTGAAATAGGGCTTTAGGTGTAAATGAAAGGGCTATGAAATTATGTATTTCAGAAAATATTAGATTTTTGGATTTTTGGAGAGATTTTCTGTACAAAGATCTTTTCTGCTGAAGACCGAGTTCACTTTAGCCGTGAAGATGTTGAGCTTTCAGTGCCAGCATAGATATATACTGTGGTGCCAGTTTGGAGACTTGTATCACAGTATATATATTACCAGTAGGCAAGGCCCTCTTAACCATTCATTCCGCCCTAGGGAAAAAAAAATCACCTAAAGCATATGTAAAGCCATTAAATATATATCATACTTCTCTCCTAATTATATAAGTAAACGTAAAAACATGCGTTTCGAATTTGTAACACGTCTCGGAGGTTATAATATATATTTATGATTAAGAACTTAGTCATGAATATGGAACAATTTACGATAAAAGATTTCTTTCAACCAAATCATAAATTTTCCCCTGAGACTCCAAAACTAGTGCTACGCTGACCAAATTAAACATATCGAAACTTAGTTCGCTCGCTGCAATAACACCATGAATTTGAAAGTTCCGCTCGCTGCCATAAGCATAATTGAAGCTATGCGTCGCTGGCCAATAAGACAAAATTTTGTACTAGTTCAGCTTCGCTGCTGAATTAAACAAAAAAATGAAACTAAAGTGCTCTGAAATCATCGTCATGAAAATGACAAGTCCTTTCGCACGGAGACACAGTTCAAAATTAAAAACGCTGCGCTAGAATGATGAAATCAGCTGATGGAACGAAAAAAGTCGTTGTCTTAGAAGCGGTCTGTTTTACGGAAATATATACAACCAACCAAGAAATCAAAACTCTACCTGATAGGAATTGAAATGATAGCTCGATACGCTTTCGCCTAAGATAGCGCACGCCTTTTTTTGTCGAATTCGCAAAAATTTAACCCTGACCGGATCTAATCTTAATCACTCCCAAATTCTCTCACAAATATCTTTGAGCCAACTAAAGATGCGTCGAAATTTCTACTCGCCTATCCTACTCGCTGGTCTATTGTTTGGACGAGGGTGGCCGACCGCAGAGAAAATAAATACGAACCGTTCAATCGCGAGATGGTATGGAAAACGTGCCCTCCGATTCGGCTCAATAACAGCCAAGTAAACGTGACGGAACTGCCGAAGGATGCGAAGATGATTTCATGGAGAACGATAAGAAGCAGGTCTTGGAAATCGTGAAATCAGAAGAGGAAAAAATAAGAAATTTTAAATGAAGGATTAGAATAAAAACGGGTGTGTGGTGACGTACGAATAGCTGCGGATAAGCCAACCCTCCTACTGAGCTTTTCAGCCACTACAGAGAACTCTTTGATGAAGGGCCCGTTAAGTTCGCTCTTTTCTTATACGACCTTTCTTCCATACTTCCCTGGATCGTTCTCGACTATTCGTTCGAAGAGAAATAAGAAAACGCGTCAATCAAATTCCCTTGGAAGCTGACTGCTACATTGCTGTACCTGCGAGAAATCCTCTTTCTGTTAGAGTTAGCCATTTAACTGGGTGTTGTGTGAATGACTCAAGCGGAAGTTAACTCGACATGCCGCTAGTTACTCTTGCGAGCGACGTACGACGGGAGGAGTTGAAACTATCAAAAAACTGAACACCATCGCAGAACTATTTCGGAATTGGATTCGTTAAGGACCAAAATTCAACAGCTCGTCTGATATCCACCTATATTACACGCTTTTCTGGAAATCTGAAAAAATCTTAAAACCGAGTAGCTTCAGACTAAAGTGAATTCGGATCTCCTGATTGTTCGCGCATTCTCTGCGATTTTAACTAGAGTCAAGAACCTCTCATCTCTTCGACTACGTGCGCCGCACTCATCCTAGCTGGCCTTGATATACTGGCCGCTATTGGTGATTAAGGTTGATAGTTATCAAGAATTACTATCGCCATCGAGTATAACTGTTTGATATATCTTAGAAGCCATTACTCTTTCGATTGCCCTTTTTCTCATGGAATGGTGTGAAGATCTCTTTCAAAGAGCTATCAAAGACCTAATGACTAAAAGATCGCCCAAATCAGGCCGGTGTGGAAGATAGCTCTACTGCTCGATATGAGTCTCAAATCGTTACGTCCTTTTTACAGAAAATCTAAAATAACCTGCTATTTTTTCTATATCTAGTATAACCGTCCACACGATTGGCTGTCGACAGAAACGATCAGTTGCGTATTTTTAAAATAATTACGCCGTTAATTGAGTATAAGTCGAGATTCCTACCGCGTAAGTTTGAATCTTTCGAAAAGCACGGTTTACAGGTCGTGGGTATTTGTTTCATACACCAGCTTCACGTGCAATTCTGTACTGATCCAGTCAGCCTCTCTTCTACGGGACGGTCTCTTTTTGATAGAGAAAACTATGATAAATTCGCTTGTACGATGACGCCCTATACGTCGAAGTCGAATAGGCTGAGATCTACGACTTCAAATCTCTCTCGCGTATACCCACCTCAAGATGAAAAATAAGCGTTATGAGAGTCAGCCTCGAAAGGCTCAATGCCTGAAACAGTTGTCTGTCTTTTAGCATACGGCTTGTCTGGAAGACCTCCAAGGGTTTACGACGCATTTCAAAACGGCCAAAAACTACCAGACTTAGTGAGAACTGCGAAAGACGAGGAAGAAATCCACGGAGATTTCACAATTACAGAGACCATCGAGATAAAATGGTGTCTGAAGTAAGAATACGGGTTTATCGAATAGTTCATATATCAATTTTATTTTCTGTTAGCCAGAGGCGAGTGAACTTAGCTTGGTGATGTTCATCGAGCAAGTTGAATGCTCTTGGATCTTTTTAGACATATCTAATAAATATAACAGACACCTGTTTAGATTTCCACGTAAACACCTCGACTCGGTACAAAATGCGCTTAAGACCGTAACTAACTCGCGTATAGTATGAAATTCTCGACAAACTAACAAAAAGATGGTCTTAACGATACAGAGCTGAAAAAACCTGACTTCAACCTTTAGCCGTTCAATGTTCATGATTCTGTATACTAAGCAGCACTCCCCTCCTAATTCCCTAGTATTTATTGTGGCTCCGATCCATTCGTTGACTAATACTTGAATCATACGAGAAAGTTCTACAAAAGGTATCGCTTCGCTTAAGGTGGATATAATAGTAAAATAGTCTAATTTTCACTTCTAAAGTATATTCTCTTAATATAGGTAGCAGTTTCCTTGTTGACCTATTATTAAACTATTATATATTCCACAATACAATCTGCCGAGAGCTTTTTGCAATTTCTTGGAACGAAATAGTGCGAACACCACAACTAAAATATAGTCAATAAAAATTTACTTTTTTTTTTAAAGAAAGTTTTTATACGTATACCTCTAATTTAAATTAAGTAAGGAAATCGAATTTTTTTTATATAATAATGACAAAAAAATATAATGATGAATAATAATATCCAATAATAAATATTAAATAAATAATTCTATCTAATGAAATATTTATTACCTACGCTAATAGATTATTATTATAATATTATATAATTTACCATTACATATCTATAATAATAATATATAATAGTCTTATATATATATTACTATACTATATATATATATTATATTATATTTCGATAAATATTTTATGTAAAATATATAAAAAAAAAGTAATTAGAAATTAATATAGTAACGGATATCTTAATACCTTAGTGAATAAAAAACCAGTATATTTAGCTCAGCTCAGATTAATAAATAGTTCCCCCCTGTGTTATCTTTGTTGCTAATCCAATACAAGTTTGTTACAATAATATAATATAATATTAAAAAGGATATTATATATTATAATTGTTGCATGAAATTATATATGAGGATGTTAAATATTTATAATGATCATATTATATTATTATTACATTATAGTAATATATTATGAAAATTATTATTATATATATTTTTATATAAAACTCTGTCCCTCACTATTATAATTAATACTCTTATTTATTATTATTATATAGTAGAATCAAAAACATTATAAATATATATATATATATATATTATTATTAATATATCGTATATATATATACTATAATATATAGAATATATATATATATGATAATAGTATATAAGAACAATTTATATATTATTTTAAATAATTTTTTTTATTTAGTTTCCCCATTGAAAGTCATCAGTTAACAGAAAAGATAAATTATTATAAAGATATATATATTGGAGGACGAAATTAATAAAACTATATAGTATAATTATAATATTTAAAAATTAAGGATAAGTATTTACACACGTCCTTTGACTGTAATTGTAAAACCGTTTTTTGATAAATAGGCGAATTGTATCATCCTTCTCAAAAGAGGTAATCATATATATATATTATATATATATATATATATATATATATATATATTATTATATATATATATTATTTATCGGTTGATGGACAATGTAGTACATAAACTATATAACTATTATATTTATTAAAGTAGATCATGTATATACTAATGATATATATATAATATATATAGATTTAGTATTAAATTTCATAATCGGAGAAAAAGTTGATGATTTACGCTGATTTTGATTATAAGGAAATATCGTTCCTCAAAAACAATGTTTCCTATTTAATCCATTCTTCGTAATTGACTAAAAATTTATATCTTATATCAAAAACTTTTAACTATTATTAATCAGTATATTGATTAATAAATTATTTATCTGGATAACTAATCATATATTATATACTATATAAAATATATATTTAGTATTTATCGTTGGTAAAAAAAAATATATTGACTAATATTATAAAATATACATTAATATAATCATTATTATTTTATATATTTAATTCAAATAATACTGCTATTACTTATATTAATAATACTACTTCTTAATTTATAAATTACTTATTTATAATTACCACGCTATAAACATAATCAGAAATATATTTTATAAAGTATATTGCTTACGTGCAATAAATATGTTATAATAAGAATTTTTAACATGATTATATTAAATAAAACACTATTTTTGTTGTTGTTCATCAATTAATCTTATGTATGTTTTAATAACTACTGAAAGTGTTAAATGATAAACAAACAATTGTGTCAATACGCAATTTTAGAACATATTTCAATACTTTTATTTATAAATATTTATTTTGTTTTAATTTCTATATACTCGAAGTAATATAAAGTAATAACTTCGTTAATTCTTTTTTTTCATATTATTTGCGAGTATGTGTTGATTTGAGAAGAACAACATTAATCATTTTTGATAATTTAAGGCTCATAGGCCATATAACTATCTTAAATACTATATATATTTACCTCTATATATACTTATTATAATTACACAAATATAAAATATATATACCCTCTAATCTATTTTTATACCTATGTATATTTATATATATAATGATAATTTAAACATGACAAATATTTTTAAATTTATATTCTATTTTTAGAAAAGCAACACTTTTTCAGGGAAGATAAAAATTAAAAAAAACCATCAATTAACGTAATCTTGCATTTTAATTATGAAAACTCCCATTGGTGGTTCTATATATTATATCCACATCGTATTGCAATATTCAGCAACAAGGCGCTAAGAACCCTGAATTACCCTACTGATACTCATTCCGCAGTCTCGGCTGCACCGAACATACTTGTTCTCTGGCTGCAGCAGTCTTTTCTCAAAATAAACTAATTCGTTGCACAAGGGAAAAACTTTAGCGGGAGGGAAGGTAGACAACACTGATAAAAGTATTAAAAGGAATCTAACCACTCATCATATTGAGAAATGCTCTCTTTATCAAAGAATTGCACGCACAAGGCATCACAATATGCGGAATACGAGTACCCAGTTTCGTCGTGACGCAGCACGTGTCATATGAACCACTTACAATTATTTTTTTCATTGACTTATGTGATAAGTTAGACTATAAAAAATGAAAGTAGGTGTCTTTTACAAGAAGATTTGTAAAAACAGCTTCGGAAGGGTAATAACAAATTGAAAGCTTTGTTTCGGTTTTTTAACATTTTTGAAGAAGTCTTTTTATGTCGCAACATATTAATTGACTATTGAAATTGTAACATTCTCTTTGAATATATGATACCTCTCTACTACTTCACGCGTTCGCTGTTACTAAAAATATACAGCTATTAGAGAATAATTCTTAAATAAAGTAGAAGATGGCCGTGTTTTCGAACAGATAGTTTTAGATGGCACTGAGGGAAAAATCGCATATCGTGATCCGAAGGTGGATGTTTACTCATCAGATTCTCGCCCGATAAAAAGACAGTTTATGTATCGTAATGAACCAATAATCCATACAAAGCTGCCAATATATACACAAAATTGAAAACCTTAGATATTTGCGCGTACCACGCCGAGCTGCTATAAATCACATAATTGGTGACAGGAAGTCACACGCGATTTCTCGCGTTTGCACACACAACTGAAGAGAAATAACATCAAAAATCATAATTCTCTCTAACGAATCTCATACCTCCGTTACTGTGTGGTTGTTCGCAAGCTAGCTTACTGATAAATGAACTCGCTCAATCTATATTCCGGGATAGTTGGATTTACATTTAAAAACTTAGTAGAGCGAAAAAATTCAATATATATATTTAAATTTTTTTATATTAGTTAGCCTAAATTTTCATTTAATAAAGGAAAAAATTTTTTAAGGTGACGAAATTAAAAATATAATTTTTTTGTCTTAAACTTTGTAATTGTAAGATTTTTCTTTTTGGATGCGACCCAAAATAAGAGGTAGAGCAGACTTTTATCCGGCAGCCGAGAAACTTGTTACGTTTAGATTCCAATTCGTCAAAAACATTCGGAGGGGACCGGAAAATTAAAAATTTGGCTTGTTGAAAACTTACTTTCTTTAGATAGATGTACTATTCATTATTGGATATCTTTTTCTAATTTTGTATATCCACTTTTAAAAAATTCGTTTTCTTTACTTTATTTAATTTAGCCGATACCTCAATTAAAAAAAAAAACAAGCAACGTCGGCGTGCGCTCCTCCCTGAACGCAAGCTGTTACAGGTCCTTGCTTTTAGGCGCTTGGCGGCGTTCGCCCGCCATATCTTTTTCTTTCTTTTTTTTTTATCTAAAATTTCTTATTGATTTCTTCAATTTCTATCACATGATCAATTTGATGCCACCTGATCAACGCACTTCCTTGATCTATTAGGAAAAATTAAAGTTCCCTCATGCTGCAGCACTCAGCTGGATAGACTCGAAATATATTATATTAAAATTTATAAAATATTCCTTACAAAATATATACAAAAACTAACAAATAATATTGATTTCAACGTGAGTATAGAAAGTCTGATAAATTTTTTGAGCGTGATCATTTCATTTATTGGGAGGAAAACTACACACATATCGGATAATATTCATAAATCTAGTAAGTTATCTATAACTGTTCCCTATTAGAGCATACAGTAGTATAAATAACACCATCGCAAGAACCTGATAAGTTGTATGAATAGTTAATATAGAGGGAGAAGGCAAACGGGTTATGTACAAGTTTCTCTTGCTCGAAGAAGGAGACATAAATTTACCTTGACAAAAAAAACAAACTCTCCGAAATAGTAATTCGCTAATTTTATTAGAAAATCTTAAGACTCGATACGATCTATTAGAAAGAGACGCGAGCGCTTATTTTTTTTGGTCTAAACTACAAAAAGAAGCGTAATTTCCTAAAATAAGCTTTAAAGCCTCTATTTTCCTCGGGACCCGATGAAAATTCACGAAAAACACTGAAAATTAGGAACGAATGTCTTAGTTTTTTAAAGGAAAAAATATATGTATAAAATACATGATCAAATTTTTACTTTGAGCGAGATTTATTTATTTATCAAAACAATTTATTAATAATTTTTATCGAAATAATTTAATATTATTTCAACCAATATTAGATACGTTTAAACGCTTAAACATTGAAATGATTTAATAATATTCCTAGGATAAGTCGATTCCGTCTTATGACGTTACATCGGGTCCCGAGGAAGAGCTTTTATTTCGATTTTTGTGGTTTCCAAATCTTTCAAACATATTACATCCCAGTAGACTTTAATATATTGACGTTTCTGCGCGAAGGACTTTTTAATTGGTCTAAAACTGAAATCTCCTAAAATTCCCAATAATCCTTGAAAATTTTTATAAAGTCTCGAATGTTTGGAAAGAAATTTTTGAAAAAAATATGCGGATTGGAAACTATCTGGAGTAATTACATCCCGAAAATTCAAGATGTTAATTACCCACAAACATACAGAGATCTCGAAACACATAGATTATTAGGCATATGCTTCCTCTCTTGGAAGTATTTTTTTGTTTTAAATTTATTGTTTCATATTTGACAGATTACAGGTGGTTTTTCGAATGTATGAAAAATAAAATTACGATGATTGAGATAGTAGATTTATTCTCGAGAAACGCAGTTAGGGGAAACCGTACACTATAACTACAGAAACGACGAAAGCCGAAGATGCGAAGATGATTTCATGGAGAACGATAAGAAAACCCTTTTTCATTTTACACAAAAGAGGAAAAATAATAGAAAATTTTTAAAGAATGGTCCTTAGATTAAAAACGCTAGTTGTGTTATTTTAGCTCTGATTGGCCAAAGTTTAAGGAAAGAAAAAAAAATACAACGGTAACCCTCCGTCCCTCCTAGGTGAGCTTTTACCAGAACTTTAGCTGAAGACGGGTCTACGAAAAAAGCATAAGAAGTCGCCTTACTTTAATTACACTTTTCTATATAATCAAATCTTCGATATATCGTATGAAAAAAAAACAAAACGCTCAAATCAAATACCTTGGACAGCTGACTCACGCTGAGCCATCTGCCTTTGATCTTCGTATGAGATAAGATCATACTCTAGATCGAGTATAGACAATCACTCAAGAGTGATTGGGATAGATAAGACAGCGAATGTACTAGCTAGATTGACGAGAAATTGGTGTTGCGGGTGCAGTGGTAGATGAGCGACGGACGTAAGGGAGAGGTAAACCCGACAACAACTAAATTTCTGGTGCGAATTGGGATACGTAGGTAAAAGCCAAATTCTGACGCTCGATACCGATATTCCCTTTCACGCCGGAATTGGTGGAAGTCTTAAAACCGACCTTCAGACTAATTTTTGGTCTCCCTAGAGTTGCTTATGCATTTTAAGGCAAACCCTCATTGCTCCTGGTCATACTCGTACGTGCAACTGCCTAACACCCACACGCCAACACTCATCTAGCCGGACGTTTGGAGTAAGCCCTATGGATCTAAAGTTAATACAGTTTCTCAAAGAGAATAACTACCTCCAGTATACAAAGGAAGGTTTGAACATACTGATAACATAAATTGCTTGAAATTAGTAAAGATCTTCAGCTCGCTCGACAGCTCTTTTCGATAACATTGTTGTCGATATCTTCCGCAAAAGAACACTTGACAAGACAACCCTTCCTTGCTAAAGGGAATTCCCCGATCCGGCGGTGAAGTAGGTTTCTTGAAACTAAATTCTCAAGTAACTTAGCCAGTATGTATATATATTACTTATAAAGCATTTTCTTTCAAATCATAATCATAATTTTTTTTTTCCGATGCAATCAAACTATGTTCCGCATCGCTGCCAATAACATAAAATTCTCGCGAACTTAGGTGAGTCGTTACATAAGATCTGTTTACTGCCCATTTATAACTAGAAAAAATCTAATTAGAACGCTTCGCTGACTTTATTATATTGAATAATTTCAGCGATCTAGTCTATGGTTAACTCCGTCACGTGAGTGGCGCTCGCTCGTACAGAATAGACGATATTATGTATTTGTTTAAAATCCACATATACGAGAAGATCAGTGAATCTTATTTTAATACGGGTGATCCTTACATAGCGTAAGTTGACACTTCGAAAACAGTTACAGGATTTCTCATTGGATTCTAGAAACTATCGTTCCTTTCGCATCCGTGGCTTAGTTCTCAGAACGCAGAAAGTTTTCTTTATAATTCCTATTCTTTTTTCACCAAATCGCCGTACGAAGGCTGATCATTTCTACGATGGAAAAGCTAATGTGACTTACAGGAACGATGAACGGGAATTAATTCTCTCGATGGAACTTCGCCGACGAGTATAATGCGAGAATTCACGTTACTCGCCATAGCTACCTCACAAGAATATCCTCTATATGTTCGTTCTCTCAGAAAACTCAGGTCGCTGTAACGATAAAGACAAGCTGGATAATCGTTTCTAGCGTACGGACAATAAATGATCAGAACAAATCTAAGACTCGATACGACAATTTACAATTATTCTCTGAGATAAATTTTTTTTTACGTCTCCCTTCCTCCTCTAATGTAAGGATGACCGTTAGCCTAAAGATATGGAAAGACAACAGAATATTCACGAAATCTACAGTGATACCTTTCGAGGGAAATGGCCGAGAAAAGGAATACGGTTATAACCGCAGATATTGAATATATCTATTCATATCTTTTCGGTTATCTAGGGTCATGATAGTTCATCGAAACACAGACTCGAATGCCTCTTTAGCTCAATAATTATTATACTTAGACTTCTCGCTGACTTGACAGTCTCCCGAAACTCAACACTCGACTCGCGGAATTTAATAGATGCTCAAGAAGGAGCTATCATCTTTATGTCGATTTATGAATAGGATTTGCTCGAAGAAAAAACAAAAGAAAATCGATGTCATTAGCGACAAGAGTGGAAGAAAAAGAGAGGCAGCTCTTAACCTCTTAGCCCGCATTCAAACGGTCATTGAATCGTTAGTAAGCATGCACCTCCAGCGTCAGCGCTGCCCACAAGCTCAGAACTATTTGGTCGAGATCCTGGGTCGGTGACGGAATAAACGATGTGCTTCGGTGATATTAACCTTTATATAAGATATTTTCTTATCAGAATATCTATTATCTTTTTTTTGGTTATTAGTAAAATATTTTATTGAGAAACTAGAGAAAATCTCCTATCCCATCCGAATTTAAAATTAATTTGTATTCTTAAATTAAAGATATTCTACAACAAAAATAGAAAAATTATAACTATATATATATGATTATGGGTCATAGAGGGGTGATGCTTATGTAATATAAGATACTTTCAGGAGTGGTAACCCGTAGATATAATAATAAATAAATATAATAAAATAAATATCTTTGGTTCTTGATAAACTGTATTATAGAAATAGTTAGGATGAGTATATAATATATATATTTGTAATTACTTATATTTATATTATTATATGAATAATACTCTTATTGTATAATATTTTGTTAATCCTTAAAAAATATATATATCGTTTTTCATTTATGATATTTATAAACTATATATTAGAGAGTATATAATATCTAATATTAAAATAATTACAAAGAATAGATAAAAGGTAATTAATAACATGCCTTTCTCTTTAAAAATATAAGCTTCGGTATTGCTCTCGAATAATTTTTCAATCTAATGTACACAAGTACACTACTTATTCGGTGTCTATTTAAATATATAGTACTTAGGTTATGATATTTAATACGTAATTAATTAATTTTGGTATATGAAACTTTAAAGGAATGATTATTATTTATTATATTATAGACGATAAAAGATTTTCTTTATTTAAACCAATTTACTATATAATATTATTTTTATTTTATCTATGTATTTCTCAGATTAGATTCTCAATATCATACAATATATAACTAGTTTACGTCATTACTCTCAGACTGTAGTACCTCAAATAAACAAAATTGAATTGTATCTAATTCGCTTATAGTTACACGTCATATAAACTAAGTTATATGAGGATTTTTTTGATTTTTTTCATGACGCTTAGATATTATGAATTACTCGAATATTTCAATTTAGACATATATCTACTCACATATTTATAGTTGCTCTGCTCTTTCGGATATACATATATGTCTCTCACGAAATACGACAATTATATTCGTATCTTTTTGACTTACTCGCAAATGGGAAAAAAAAAAATTGATCTGCTTTCGTGAGATAGGAGTTTTATTTCGAAGAAAACCAACAATATAAATACGGAAATTTCTAGGGGGAATTCGGCAAGAAAACGAAAATGCCGCACTTTACGATAACTCTGAAGTAATGACGAACCGTGCGTAGGTCGACCGCTCGTTCTTTTCGCTGTCCAAGAGTCCTATCTGAACTTCAGACGTGTTTCTCTCTCACAAGCGACCTTAGGATATTTCGAAAATGTAAAGGCTGTGGGTCCGATCGTCTCGGACCGTCCTCAGTTTATGACTAGTTGCGCCTCGGCTGGTGTCGGTTGCTCTCAGACGGAACACTCTTGCTTATTAACCATAAAAAACTCTTACTAATCCGTCATCACGCTCCCGCGTTTCTGTCCTACTCAAAATAACCGTCTTACCTATTTAGTTTACTTTGTGAAACGTGGAGTAAATAATAAAATTTTTCGTTCCCTTAATAAGGTAGAGTTTTATCGTAGGGAGTGAACGCCAAAAAAAATAAGGCAGAGTATCATAGATTAATAGCTGCGTACGGCCTCTAAGTGTATAGACTGGTGTTGATATTAATAACGTGTTGATTACGCATATTTATATCCGTACAGAAACGAAATTGAGGTCGTCACTCTTTATTAGATTTTTATCTTCTGTTTTTCAGATGAATATATATTTTACTAGAAACTTGGACCGTGCTAAATAAAACATTAGTTTTAGATCATGGAAGAAAATATGCGATTGGTTAGCGAGCCCCTAATATATAAGAAAGTGTATTACTATAGTCAATATTAACAGATTCCGGTAGATACGGACATTCATGTATCTCTCTCATATAGATTAATTTTTTTCTTCGTGGTTATTTTTTCTTAAAAAATTCTTAATTAATTATTCATCATATATAGGCAAGATTTTTACATAGCATTCGTATATTCATTTATCCGCGTGTACTTTATCTTTATTGAGTGTCCTCAAAAGTTAGACATAATTACGTTTCTGAATGGAACAAGAGGAAAATTATCGATTAACGACTTACTTCATATTTCGTTCGTATCACACGAAACCTTACGGATTGTTGTGGTTTCTGCGACCGCAGTGCTCTCCGCACCAATAAATAACTCTCATAAATCATTTTTTTTGCCCGTGTCATTAAGGTCAATAATAGTCGAATTAGGTAACGAAATTCTGATTTTGCCTAAATTCGCCGAATAGTTTTACATAAGTAGTCCAGTTTTTAGTCGTGCCCAACCCTTGATCACGTTTAATATGTTTCGGCGGGGGTCTTAAGCACCCATTAAATCTTCTCAGTTTCTTTTCTCCTCTCCGAGATAATTTAACAACGACGTTTTCACTCGTGTCGTGTAAGGTACTAATCGAAAAAAATTTTATTACTATTTTAATTTTTTTTAATCACCTCTAGAAAATATTTGCCTAAAGATTCATATTTATGAAATTTAGATATAAAAAAATATAGTAACTAATAGATTACCTAAAGCCATTTCGAAAACTGATAGACGACTCGCAGAAAAAGGCAGACCGTCAGGCTTTGTTGATGCGTCTTACTTCTGTTAAGAGCGCGACATTAAACCTTTACGGGGTGCTCAGCGAGGGCCTTAGACTCTGTAATAAATTTGTATTTGGCTGAGGGTCAATTAGGACAAAGAAGCTAACAGTACGCTTTATGAAGACGAGAATTTGATG
>JABUQX010029211.1:27500-29160 GCA_015478945.1 Trachelipus rathkii | reverse complement strand
TATTATAGTATATATATATAAATATTAAATATATTAGGGATGTTTACGACTTTACGACAAATTGTGAAAGGGTAGATTGAAACTTTTTAGTGAAAATGACATTCTTCCCCAAGGGAGAAGGGTTGCGCACTCGAAGACGTGGCGAGACACGACTATGTGTACGTGATGTGTAGAGGTTCTATATGAGTGGTAGCTTACACGGTGCGTTGTTACATCGTAGTGCAGTCGCGCTGTTGCTATAAAATAAGGTGACAGTTTACGCTGAACTCACAGACTGGTGATGTTTATTGGTGAGACGAGGGGTGACATGGACATGGAGCCCAGTCGCATCTATCTGGAACGGACCCAACGAAGACATCCTACCTTACAAACGTTTGCGTCCGTTCGTACGACGCCTGCGGGAGAGTAGGGTACGCCTCCGTTATGGCAACGTCCGGTGTGGCATTCGCGCTGTGTGAGACACCGCTCGTAGGGGATGCGAGTCGTCGAGATGTTTATCAACGAACGAGTCCTCACAGACAACGCGTAGTGTGCGCACTGCTAAGGTTGGTATGCCACAATGTAGCAACCAACGTGTGAGAAAATTTGTGCGGGAGTACAAACACTCATTCTTACTACCTGTGCAGGTTACAAGCATTGGGGCTACGACTATGCACACCGACGTGTTCTGAGATGTTTGTGAGGACGTTTGTTTCTACCGCAAGTCGCACAGGATGTGCCTTTCCCGAATACGGTCCGTATTTACAGATGAGCTTATCTTTACACGGACGGCTATTTGAACTCGAATAGAGCACACGATATGGGACTACAGAGAACCCGCATGTAATAGAGTACGTTGTACAATACCGGTTCTCCAGTCACAGTACTGGGCAGTGAATTTGTTGGCCAGGCGAGCCCTGTGGTGGGTTCCGGTCGTTCTCCCGCAAGAACTATCGAGGTGCGGTCTACCTACAGTTCTTGCAGACGTCGTATACAGGACCAGATCGAGTTCCTTATGTCCGGTCACATATAATTCTAGGTTCAGCAGTGAGGCCCCCCACTTCTGATCGATGCTCGGGCAACAGCTCACGGTCGAGTCTTCGGCGGACACAGAATAGTATTTGTAGTATGCAACGCGTAGTCATACAGAGGATCTACTGCACAGAATACAGGACGCCTTCAACCTCATCAACCAGGACCCACACTTGCTCGACAGAGTTGCTGTAGCGTCTGCTACGTCACGATATCAGGCCTGTGCACGCGAGAAGGCCGACACTTTGAACATACACTGTAACCGCATCAATATAATCACCATATTTGCCTGTCACAGTGTTCACTTGTCGGTTTTAATACATTACATGGTTGGCGAACTCCTCTGATTTACCGAATACAGCCCCTTGAGCGCATCGGGTAAGATGGTTTCATTTTAACGAAAGATGTTTGAATATTCTATATCGATTAACCTAATCTAGCGCTATATGTTTGTGGTAAAAGGTCTGAACAACCGTGTATGTTATATTATAAATATTATATATATATATATTTATATAATATATTATATAATATATATATATATACTATAATTAGTAATAATATATATATATATATATATATATTATTATATATATAATATATTAGTATATAATTACTATCATATATATTTAGAATACAACACAAGAGG
>JABUQX010029211.1:22500-25000 GCA_015478945.1 Trachelipus rathkii | reverse complement strand
ACACGGTTAGTTTGAAAGAGAAGAGCACTTCTCTAACAAGGGAAAACAGTAGGGGAACCCGTAGGAAACGCGTTCCTCACCTGCCATGCATTCATAGTATAACGGCTAGCTTTTACAATGAAATTGTTTTAACTTTAAAAAACCCAACCGACATTTTCTAACCTAACCTAACCTAACCTAACTAACCTAACCTTACCTAACCTAACCTACCTAACCTAACCTAACCTAACTAACTATAACTATTAGCCGAATAAATTTTAACATTATTAAAAATTGCACAACGTCAAACTTAAACGGAACGAATTTAACTTTTATGTTTTTATATTTTCATATTCTACGCAATGAACGTTAATTGCTTACACGTGTGATGATGGATGTGTAGTGTGTATTATGATATGTTTAAGTGTGGTGCATTATTAAGATGTGAGTTATATATTAATATATATATATATATATATTATATATATATATATATATATTCAATATTATATATAATATATATATACTATTTAATATATAATATATATATATATTATATAAGTTTGTTTGTTTGTGCGTGGGCGTTGTGTGAACTGTGCTTGTGTGTGTGGTGTGTATGTGTGTGTGTATGTGTATGTGGTGAAAACACGTGGTATTTGAGAAAATAGGTTTTAAACTTAAATAACTTAAATTTAGCTTCTCAAACTATATTTAACTCATTAACCTATATCTACGTGAGATAATTATTTTTTTGAAATACAAAAACCTTACTCGTGTTAGGTTTCCAAACTCCGTAGTGAAAATCTCGCGTAGATATTTATAAAAGATATTTCGCGTAAGAAATATTCTATGCAGGATTTAGCGTATATCTACGTTGGTTAAGGATTCTTTTTGTAAATACCTCACGTAAATTATGTTTCAGAGTTATGCATCCAAAATCACACGTAAATATTGTTATGTAGTTTTATATTTTAATTATATAATATATCATATATATATATTATAAGTTACTAGTATTTATATTTATATATATATATATTATATATAATATATATAACAACTGTATCAAGTCCATTTTAAGGGCGAGTCGAGTCCATGATTTATGCTGATCAGAGTCCGAGTTCAATAAAAAATATAAATTATTGTATCGATTTTTTTCGCATAAAAAGTTAATAATAAATAATAATAAATAATAATAATAATAAATAATAATAATAATAAATAATAATATTAATAAATAAAATAATAATATATAATAAGTAAATAATAATAATTTAATAATAATATTTTTTTTATTTTCAAATCAGAAAGGGAATTTATGTAGTATTTGTAAAATAGTTTAATTAAAAACAAAACTAATAAATAATAATCTAGATTACCAGGTCTAGAAAAAATTAAAATTGGTTCCCTCTTTAATCTGTTTTAATTAGAAATTAAAGAAATAACAGTACAGCTAGATCAACAACATCAAGATTGCTCACAAGAAATGTAGAGTTACAGAGAAGTAGTAAAAGTTGAAAACGAATTGTAGAGTTCAGAAGGTGAAAAAGTTTAAACGAATCGTAGAGTTCCAGAAAGGGGTAAGTGTATCTCAGTATTACTTTTTCTAATATCTTATAATCTTTTTTTTAGAGAAAGATCTTCAAATTATTACAAATATTTTTTGTCGATGCAGTTGATCTGTATTTGTTTTCTAATCCAAATATTAAGGTTTCGTCAAACACAATTCACGAAGCTTTCTACATTTTACTAATGCAATTGCTTTTTAAACCTATTTTTTTTTTAATATTAGGCACCCTTAAATTACAATAGTATCTATTTAATTGCCCCCTGTCATTTTTGCTTAGAACCCTTTCTAATAATGATCATATGTGTAAATAAAGGCAATATATATTAAAATAATTAAAATTGCCTTTGCTCGGACTATTCCATGCTCAGAAATATAAAAATTTATCTTAAAAAGGATGAATCACAATGGTATAAGTCCCATATAATACATAATACTGTAATATACAACAATTTACAATAATAAGGAATAAATAATGATCTAATCTGGATAATTTTTCTAATTTGTTAATGAAATATACGGCTTGGCATGATTTCAATATTATGATGTGATATTGTCAATCGTCTGTCATTTCTTTTACAGCCTTTTTAACCTTTCTCTTTTGTTAGTTTGTGTATTGTATAGCATGGAAGGATAGCTGCGTCAAAACTTTCAAGAGTAAAAGTGGTGCAGAAAACCAACACTATCCACGCCGCAAGGACATTGTAACGGCATTGGTCGGACCGGTTCGGTGGGGTAGCGCACACAACGATTGAGGTGGTCTCAAACTCGTACAGGAAACCATGCGACATGATCGCGGCGAGGACAAGGTAGGCCAGGGCCACACACGTGGAAGACCGATTATACGTCTGGCTGACATTACGGAGACGCACATCACGGCACACATCTGTAAAGATGGAGAGGTACACGGCACATGGAGTGAGTGACAAGTACAGTGCGATCGACGCCTTGCGG
>JABUQX010029211.1:0-10000 GCA_015478945.1 Trachelipus rathkii | reverse complement strand
AAAACTTCAGTATGTAAAGGTGGTTAAGAAAATAGGGGAAACACCCCATTACATTTATGGGGAACAGGAGGTACTTGTTAATTATAATAATTATATAATTATTATAATTAACGAGTAGCTCTGGGTCCCTTAAACTGTTTAACGGAGTGTTATCCACCTTCCACCTAAATTATCTCATTCATTTAGAATTTTTAGTCACTTTTTCAGCTCACATAATTTCTCTCTCTCTCATCTCTCCTCTCTCTCTCATCTCTCTCTCTCTCTTCTCCTCTCTCTCTCCTCTCTCTCTCTCTCTCTCTCTCACCAATAATAAAAATAGAAAAAAACTAATTTATTATAGTTAATTCCCGTTTCTCTTTTTTTTTTTAGAACTGTTATTTGTGTTAATATTTTTATCAGTAATTTCAATTTGAATTTTAATAAAAAAGATTAATCATATTGTTTTCTTTCCATCCATTTTTTCGTTTCTAATTATTTTAATCTGACATTATCGTACTCATCTGCCTCTCTCATCACCACCTTTCTTTTCCAGACTGGGGGGCTGGGGTAAGGTGCGTCAATTGCACTGGAAACAGAAAGTTGAGGAAGAACTATGAGCATGTCGAAAGGAGACCTAGCTTACCGCCCCCTCTATTACCTTAAATGAGAAACTCCGTCTCTGTCAGAAAATACACCCTAGAGCATCGCGGACTGCGACGGATCTCACTTTTGGCATCCTCTCATGTTAGGTTACATCGCTTAGCCAGGTGGGCCACAACCATACCTCTCACAAAACCACCCATTCACTCCTATTTTGCACCTTTCTTTTCGCCTCTGCTAGACTCACATTCCTCTCCTCCAATCCTTTACTGACTCATCCACTTTTTTTCGGTCTCCCAGCCGATATAATATAATATATATATATATATATATTATATATATATATATATAATATAGATATATATATATAATATATATATAATATATATATTGATATCATATATATATATATATGTATTATATATTATTATATATTATATATTATATATATAAAATATATATATAATTATATATAATATTATATAATATAATATATATAATATATAATAATATATATATTATAATATATAATATATATAATTAATATATATTTATATATATACTTATATATATATATAATATTATATATAATATATATTTATAAATACTATTATATATATATATATATATATATACTTATATATTATATTATATATATATATATATAATAATATTATATATTTAAATATATATATAATTATCAATATTATATATTATATATATAATATATATATATATATATATAATATATATATATATATATATATATTATAGTTATATATATATATACAAAGGGCGTACGGTGAAAAAAATTTCGTTTTTTTTGAAATTAATATAATATATTATATATAATAATAAATAATATATTATATATATATAATATATATATATATATAAATTTATATATATATATATATATATAAATATATATATATATATATTATATATATAATATATATATATATATATCTATATATATATATATATTATATAATTATTATATATATATCATAATGAGACAACTTGTAAAAAAATTCACTTTGGAAATTTCGGGGTGGTTCTGACTCCAAAAACCCTAACGTAGCCTTGTTTTGTATAATATATATATATATATTATTTTATATTTATATAATATATATATATTATATTATTTATATATATATATATATAATCATATATATATAATATTATATATATATAATATACTATATATTACATATATATATACTATATATATATATATATTATATCGTATACACATACGGGTTTTCAAGACCTTTACACAAATGATAGGGTAGATAAGGTTATGGTAGTTCAACACATTTTCGTTAATTAAACCATCTTACCCGATGCTCCCGAGGTTGTATTCGCAATCGGAGGAGTTCGACCGAAACATGGTACCATGTAGGTAAAACAACAATGAAACACGTGTACAGGCATACGTATTTATTATTGATGCGGTTACAATGTATGTTCAAAGTGTCGACCTTCTTTGCGGGCACACGCCTGATATCGACGTAACAACGACACAACAACTCTGTCGAGCACGTGTGGGGTCCTGGTTGATAAGGTTTCAGGCGTCCTGTATTCTGTGCAGTAGATCAGCTGTATTGACTACGGGCGTTGCATACACAATACCTATCCATTGTTCGCCGAAGTCGGCCGTGAGCTGTGCCCGAGCATCGATGCAGACGTTTGGGGGCCCCATCATGCTCGAACCAGATATACGGTCGCACGGCCGGACATAGGACCCCGAGCTGGTAATAAAATGTCGTCTGCAGGAACTGTAAGTAGGCCGCACCTGTTAGCCTTTGCGGGAGAACGACGAGATCTAACAGGCGTTGGCCAACAATACCTGCTCTGATGTTGACGGAGAACCGGTGTTGGTGACAACGTACGGCTAAAGCATGCGGGTTCTCGTAGTCCCATACGTGGCTATTCCGGGAGTTGAAATAGCCGTCCCGTGTAAAGATCGCCTCATCTGTGAAGAGGACGTATCGGGGAAGGCAGCATCCTGTGTAGACTGCCGGAGAAACCACCGTACAAAGTCCAAACGTGGTGCATAGTCGGCAGGCCCCAAGGCTTGCACCCTGCACAAGTGGTGGGATGGAGGTTGTACTCCCGCATGATTCTCCACACTGTGGGGTGGCTTACGAGCATGGCATGTACCACACTACGCATGCTGGAGGACCGGTTGTTGATAAACTTCTCGACAACGGCATCCTCTACGAGCGGTGTACGCACAACACGAATGCCACCACCGATGGTGCCATAACGGAGGGTACCCGTGTCCTCCGTCCGTCGTAGGACGGACGCAAACGTTGTATGGTGAGGATTTCTTCTGTTGGGATGCTGTTCCACGTAGATGCGACGGTCCCCATGTACATTCCCCCTCGCCTCACCATAACACATCACCATGTCTGTGAGTTCAGCATATCTATCTACTCCATTCCCCCCTTTTATTCTTTCCTATCTACCACTATTTATCAAGTCTTTCTCCCCCTTCTTTATATATATATTTTTATATATCTCTCTCCTCTCTCTCTCTCTCCTCCTCTCTTTCTCTATATATATATACTACTATATATATTTCTTTCTTCTGTATATATATGTAATATGTATATATATATATATATATATATATGTAATATCTTTAAACACATATATATATATATATATATATATATATATATATATATATATATATATATATATATATATATATATATATATATATATATATATATATATATATATATATATATATATATATATATATATATATATATATATATATATCGAGACCGAGTCCCTGACTTTGGGATTCAGGGGCTAGGGAACTTTGGGACACTGCTAATGTTTCCGTATTCGGACTCGGACTAAATATGTTTCAGAAGAATCCATTGCCAAGTCCAGTACTAAATGCATGTACCCCCAAAAAATTTCATTTTTTTTTATTGGGCGAATTACTTTCTGGAATACTTGCATAAAGTTAACGTGCACAAAACTGATAAGTGCAATTGTACATGCAACTATTTGACTTTTAAAACAATTGTTCTTCTACGCATAGAGGTGGTTAATATAAAAGGTCATCAAATGAATTAATTTTTAAAAGAAAATCAAAATGTAAATATTTAGACATGTTTCGTGCATAATATTTACTGATTTAAAAAATTAAATGAACAAATTAAATGAATAGCCTTCTGATGGAAAAAAATAAGGCAATCAATAAAAATGTTTTGATGACCATTATTGGCATTTAATTGGAGTTTCCATGAAAAGGTGAATAACCCTAAATAAAGGACAATGAATAAATCAAACCAATTTAATCTGTTCTTGTCTACCATGACTACACATAATAGACCAATCTGGAATCAGGAATTGAGGCTGACAAATGGCAAAAAAAAGACCGCTACGCTGACCGACTTCTCTTGCCATAAATTGAAATTCTCTATCTATTTATTTCTCAATACATTTACACACATATTTATATATAATAAATTTAGTGTTTGAATACTTTAAATTAGCAGGAATACATGGCAAGAGTCTATTGCTGTAGCATATGCTCATTAGGCAATGTTATTTCCACATGGCTTGAAATTCAAGTGAAATATATTTATAAGACAGTCAACTCACTCAACACAACAACTCGTGATTAACAGCAAAAACTCAGTAATTAATACACAAATTTTTTAAGTCGTTTAATAAGTCGTTAAACATTCTTGTATTGTTATTAAAAAAAGACAGAGAAACTGTGGACATGGCAACTTTATAATGAGTTTTACGCTTAGGTGTATAAGACAATTCTGTATTGCATATACCTGTCATTAATACAGAACTAATAGATGAGAACCTCAATTGAGATGAAAAACTTTTAACAGCATAACCTGTGAATCCATCCTTTTCAGAAACATCCTTAAAACTTTCATTAAAGTTAAGAATTTATAAAAAAGAATTTTCTTATCAACATCTATTTAAGTATTTTAAAGGTGTCGTATTGATTTTTGGATTTGCCTCTTACACTAAAATCAAAAAATAAGCATTACTTAGGTTATTATTATATGTCCTGGGGTAGCAGCAATTATTTGAGAAAATGTTGCCTCCATATAATTCTTTCCACTCACCTATACAATCATTAGACGTAAGGAATAAAAATCATAGATATAATATTTACTAAAAATAAATCTTGTTAAAGGTCAAATTTTGAAAAATTTGCACTTGAACTATAGATTTAAACCATTACATTTTCTTTTACAGTTAATGATATTAAAAGCTACAACTTCAAAGAATTCCTCTTTCCTGCAATGGAAATCACAATAACTTAGAATAATTCGTGATAACGACACTATTTTCGTTATAAGGATAAAATAGAATTCTTCTTTCTGATCACCATTCTTATTACCCCCCAAAAATTTTATTTTAAATATCTGGCTGAGGGCCAGTGGTAGTGTCTATTTTACAATCAAAAACTGCTTTTAGAATAACTTCTAAAATATGGTGGCGACATGCTAAATACAGATTTTTCTCTAATAATTGTTCTAGCAAAACGCAGACTCCCCAGAAGCGACCAGTATTTACTGAAGTGATATCCAAAAACATTGCCTGGATTGAATTTTCCCAACGGCTGAAAATACAGCTTTTGCCTGAGTATTTCCCACACTATTTTTCAAGCTGAGAAACTCCTATCAACTGTTCTTCATCCCCACAACTAATAAAAACCGCTATTGTCTTTACATTTTCTTTACTCAAAATATCTGGAAGCCATTTCCCATTCCAGTGTACAACAGCTCTATCTAAATTGGAATTCTTGAATGTGTTTCTGATAAGCTCATTCCCTCCTTTTTCGGAACTGCTGTCTGCGGAGTCGTATTACATTTCTACTTACAATTAAATTCAGTAGTTCATAACCTAACGCCTCTTCAGTAACTGATACTATTCGAACTTCATCTCTATCAGAAATACTACACCTGACTAACAATAAAGACAATTTTTCAGTAATAATCTCTTCACTTCTTCGAGAGTACGTTCTCGTCTTTATTTCTGGCCCTACTTCCTCTGTGTCTGGAAAATAATCATCCATTTTCATATCTTCTTTTATCGCCTCCTCTTCCTCTGCTGTGCTCCTTAGTGAAGATTCAAGTTCTACATCCTCATCCTCAAATCTTTTTAAATATAAAACAAATAAAATAAAATAAACCATTAAGCACTCACAGATAATGCCATCAAGTCAACTAATCTGAACAGAAAAATAATAATGAATAAATAAATTATAATAAATAAAAGCTTTAATTAATGTCAAACTATGTACCAACGTAGTACTAAATGAAAAAAAAAAATTTGAGGGAAAACTCTTCATGAAACTCACCTACATTTTCTTTTGATTTTGCTAATCCTACTGCTAATCAACTGCTCGTCTCTTTTCTCTTCATTCTTCTGCTTTTACGAATTTTATATCAAATCCTCCCATGCAGCCAGGACGTCTTTTTTTTCTTTGAAGTAACAAAAACTGCTTTCCTTCTTCAGTAGTGTTTTACAGTGCATCTTGATGAGCAGCAACAAATATGTTATCAAGAGTTGACTTTTAAGCTTGTACTTTTTGAATTTGAGCTGTTCTTGCAGATCTGGTAGCGTTTTTATGCAGCTTTCTCCACCTCCATACAGTTTTCAAGTTTTGCAACACAATCTTTAAAGTATCTGATTGATATCTTAGCTTTTTCATCAAAAATTTGAACTTCCTGTATTATAAGTCTTGCAGCTTCTCTGGTATCCAATTTCACGTGGCGCATATGTAAACTGATTCAAACTTGAGACAATTGTCAGTGATTTGATGAGACATGTGGCCAATTAAAAAATCTTGTCTTTCTTCCGTGAACTAATGATCTTTGATGCTGTAGAAGAAGAAGCCGAGTGAAATTTCAAGGCAACAATATTTCCTATAAAATAAGACAAGAATAAGGTTTCTAGGACAAATAGTTTATTTTTTATGAAGGAAAAACTACGAATTTTCCGCAAAAAAATTGCAGTTTCTCCTTTATAATATGAAAATTATTATTACTAGAAACCTGATTCTTGCCTTATTTTGTAGGAAATGTTGTTGTCTTGAAGTTTCGCTCTTACTTTCTTCTTCTACAGCATCAACGAGAACGAGTTCAAGGCAGAAGGACAAGATTTTTTTAATAGGCCATATTAAAATAATCTTGTCTTTCTACCTTAGAACTAATAGCTTGTCTTTCTACCGCGGTTGAACTCATGCTCGTTGATGTTGTAGAAGAAAAGAATTAAGAGTGAAACTTCAAGATAACAACAATTCCTATAAAATAAAACAAGAATTAGGTTTCAAGGAAGAATGGTTTTCTTTCAATGAAGGAAAAATTGTGATTTTTGGCAAAAAATTCGCAGTTTTCAAAACTTTGACTTCAATGAGGCACGGATTGAGTTGAAAATTTTTTCAATCTTTTTATAAATACAACTGGCAACTTTCATTGATGAGCTCCCGGAAGATAAAAAAAAAAAAACATTTTCCATCTTCTATAGCTTGTGACCACCCATATATATATAGTATATATATATTAATATATATATATATATATATATATATATAAGTATTTAATATATATAATATATATATATATATATGTTTATATATATATAAATATATATCATATATAAGTATATAATATATATATATATATATATATTATTATTATATATCTAATTATCATAGTATATATATATATAATATTATATATGATAAAGTATATATATAATAAAAATATAAAATATATAGATATATATATATATTAATATATATATATATATTTATATATACTATATATATATATGGATATATATAATATATTAATATATATATATAAATAAATGTATATATATATATATATATATATATATAATATATTATAATATATATATATAGTATATATATATATAATATATGTATTATTATAATTGAATAGTATAGTATAGTATATAATATATATATATATATATATAGTAGTTGCGAGTATATATATATAGAATATATTTATATTATAGTATAGATATATATATATATAATATATATTTTATATTATAATTACTATAATTAGTATATTATAATATATAGTATGTAATATATATATATATTATACTAGTATAGAGTTATATATATATATTAATATATATATATACTACTATATATATTTAATATATATAGTAGCAGCAGTATTTTATATAGTATTGTTATTTATATATATAATTGAATATATATCAGGTATATATATAGATATTATATATGAGTATTATTATATATAGTATATATATACTATAATTAGGGTACGTTAATAGTATATATATATATATAGTATATAATATCTAGAGTAATATTATATAGTATATAGTTATATTAGTGCAGGTTATGAGTAAGGTAGTATGAGTATGATATAAGTATATATATAGTAATATATAGATATATATTATATATAGGTATATAAATTATAAAAGTTTATATATATTAAGTATATATTAAGTATATATAGTATATGAGTATATATATATATATGGTCAGCCTCCTTACTTCCGAAAGCAACATGCATGTAACAAAAATCTATAACACAGCTCGACAGGAAAATAAATAAATATTTTATTAATCAGGAGACATTTTTAATCCAGAAATTTAAAAAAAAAAAAAAAGATTTTAAAAAATTAAAAAAGTTAAAAAATGTTTCGGAAATTTTTTGTTGGATGAAGTAATCATTTTTATTTGAGAAAAGAAACAAAGAGCTCTAGCACATCCTGAGGGAGAAGAATACGCGGATGGTTGCCAAGTTGCCAATTCCGCAGATTTGTTTTTGAGCGGTGCACTGGAAATCATAGGAGATATCCTAGGGTTAGGATCACAAGATGGCAGAGTCGGGGTTTTCTTGGCCTACCCGGGGACGACGGCTCTGTCCCTCTGTCGGCGGCTCGAACCCTCTATAAAGGAAATAAAAGAAAAATTACAAAAGAAATTTTCTCCAGAGACATAAATTAAAAAAAACACAATATTTTGGGTAAACTCTTTCTCATCGTAAGCTACTGCATGAATATTGAAGGTTAAGTGAGAGTGAAACGCTACCCAGAACCTAGATTAATTTAACTAATATTTTTAGAGGGTGTTATTAAAATAAATATGTGAAATAACATAAATTTTTTTTTTAAGTTCATCGAGTGAAATTGATCTGGGAGCTGAAATCAAACAGTGTTATTTATTTTCGCTGTAATCTGTTGATAGTTTTTTAGGGTTATACAATGGCATGATTACCTTTTGCGGGAGGGCGTTCGGCCATATATACCTATATAAGTACTATTCATTAGTATATATATATATATGGTATATATATTATTATATACTATTATATGTATGGTATGTATATATGGTATGTTAAGTAACCTAATGATATATTATATATATATATTTATGTTTTATATATAACTATTATATTATGATGCTACCTTAATTTAAACGAATTGTTTATATTAGGGTATATTATATATTATATATATATATAAGTAATATGAATATATATTATAAGTGTAGATAGGTAGTCCTAGCTATAATTATTATATATATATATATTATTTGATATATATATATAAATATATTATAGCGAGAGTATATAGTATATAGTTGAAATTATATAGGTAGTATACTATATAGTAGATAGTAATATTTATATGTATATATCTAATATATAGATATATATATAACTTTATATATAATATGTAGATATATATAGTAATATATATTATAGTGATATAACTGTTATATAATACTACTTACAGTATATATATACCAAAATATTAAAAAAAAGTATCCAATTGAATTTTTTTGAGAAAATTAAATCCCAATATCAAAACATGATCGTGATATTAAGAAGTTTGTTCCCTCCCGCTTATTTCGCACTCATCTAACTCTAAAGAAAACCAGACGCGTCTCTGTGTAATCATGAACGAAGGAGCGGACGGAAAGTTTTCTTAATATAAGACATCTTTTTTACCGTTAACGCATGTTTTAAGTGAAGAGTGGGTGTAGAACAAGCGGGATGTTTTGCAACGGTTCAAGTGATCTGACGCATGAAAGACAAGGATTGACTCTGCCAGAGGTACGGAATTACGCATTTGTTGAACTTCGAACCAGTGCTTTGTTTTGAGGCAGACCGGAAAAATGAGAACAGCTTTATTAGAAGGTGTGAGATTGAAAAACAGATTGTGCAAATATTTCTGTGTGTTTTTAGCCTTTCGCTTTTTTATTATTCCTATTGTAGAAAGAAAACATTCAATGGTTATAAAATTTGCTTAAACATTCATCCATAGTAAAGAGTTTTTTGACTGAGAAGATATTTTTTTCGTTATGCTCATACTCAGAAAACAGAAACTTGGACTT
>JABUQX010029210.1:37500-53583 GCA_015478945.1 Trachelipus rathkii | reverse complement strand
TCCAGTAGTCAAATTCAAAATTTCGACTGACTCAGATTAGTGCTATATCAAGAGTTACATTAAGGAACATTTTTTTTGTGTTTTCAACAATTTTGGTGTTTTATTGGCTGCAATTTTGAGAATAAAGAAGATATATACTCACGTATTTCCCAATGAATCGGTAATAATGCGCAAATGCATAGAGTACTGTAAAGGTTTACCGTAATGACGTGGAGGGAGGGGCAGTGAGGGGGCGCATAGCACATGACAGAACAAAAGTAGTAGTTCTCTATGTGTTTCGGAAAGACGAAAATTTGTTATACGAAATAAATAATTATCCAAGGAATGTATATTTTGGTTTTGGTGGATATATGAAAACAGTCCAGGTATATGATAAATAATCAGTGTTTAAATACTTTCAGGTCTTCAACTATTATAATAATAATAGGATAGGGATAATAAAGATAATAATAATAATAATAGTAATAAGTGGATGTAAAAATTATCCTCTTAATGTGTTATCGAATGAGATTAAAGGAATTAATATTACTAATAAAATAATACATAATAATAATATATGAATAATATAAGGTAATGCAATCAAGAGTAACGCTTAATGAAAATAAATATTATACAAAAGAATTGCTGACAAAGTTAAAAGAACTGGGATTTATTAAGTAGGATAGTAATATATAATATATATATATATATATATAATAATATGATCTTACATCATAATATATATATAATATATATATATATATATATATATATATATATATATATATATATATATGGATTGCCTAAAATACACAAAAACTCAGAAAATTCACCTTTGAGACCTGTAATATCTATGTGCGGAACGGTTACACACGAAATTGCCCAATATCTGAACAGCATTATCCGACCATATCTTAATAACTCTTTCATAGTTAAATCAAATAATGAAACATTATGTAAATTATCAAACTTAAAACTTGAAGCCACTAATATATATTCGCCTCACTTGATGTAGAATCTTTGTTCATAAATGTACCGGTTCTTGATACGATTGACATAATAATTAACGAAGTGTTTCACTCAAATAACCTACCCCCACCAGATATATCAGAACAACATATGAGGAACCTTTTATTAATTTGTTGTAATCAAACACCGTTTAAATTTAAAGAAAACATATATCTACAAACTGATGAACTGCCGATGGGCTGACCACTTGGACCTACATTTGCTGACTTCTATATGTCCAATCTGGAAAAACAAAATCCTTCGTGAAACAAACAATTTTAACCCCGTATTTTACATAAGGTATGTCGACGACACCCTCACTATTTTTAGGAACATAGATCATATACATCAGTTCATCAATAGAATTCAAGAGTTGTTTGTCATGCTTAAAATTCACATACGAAACTTAGGTTAATAATGCTATTCTGTTTTTTAGACATCAAATTCAATGTTATTCTGACGGCTTCATTATCTACTGGCATACATGTCAAAACCCCAGCTGATAATGGCTGTGATATGAACTATGGATTCTATTCACCCGACTATTTACAAAAGAATCTATCGTAAAAATTTTAGTTTACATGGGAAAACTTTTGATGAAGAAATTTGCCGCATTAAGTAAAATTTAATTAACTGTGATCATCCACAATATTCAGTTGAAAATTTAATTAATAAAACCCTTTACAATTATATATAAAGAAAGTAAAATAATCAGAAATTCGATAAATTTCTTCATATCAAAACTTTCAATCTTATTGCAGATAAGGAAGAGAAGTGCCTTCGTAATATTTTGAATTCTCACCTCAAAACTAAAGACAACCTCAAAAATTAAAGTCAGACTATACCATAAGTCCAAACAACTGTCATCTTCCTTTAGCACAAGAGATGCTTTTCCCGACAACCATCACGTTGTGTACCAATTTAACTGCCCTGAGTCAGACTGTACGTCGACATATATGATTACACGAAGAATGATTGCGGACAGGGGCATATTCAACATCTCTACAGTCCTCCAGCAAAAATCTTTGAACATTTCAACACGGCTCATGGTCAATCAACTATTAGTAATATTTCTAAACACTTCACAATATTATACGGATAGTGTGAAGTCCAGAAACTTAAAATTGCGGAGGCCTTCTACATCAAAACACGCAACCAGACCTTAACATAAAATTTTATGTATTTATCAGTCAGACTCAATATCATTTGATTTACTTATTATATATCAATTTAAAAACTCATTCGCTTACAAGAAATAATCCTCTGAAGATGTCTCAAGTATAGAGACGAAACGCGTCGGGAAATCTATGTAAATATATCTTCTTCTCCTGTATATTATTTTCAAAGATTATTTTAAAGAAATTAAATTATGTACAAAAATAAATATTTAGAACGTTGGAAATAAAATCAAAAACTTTTATAATAATCAAATCAAGAAATATTTATTCAGTATAATAATAATAATAAAAAAATAATAATAATAATAATAATAATAATAATAATAATAATAATAATAATAATAATAATAATAATAATAATAATAATAATAGTCTCTAAATTTTTTCGACTCCGACTCCGACTCCACTTAAACAGGAATCTTCGACTCCGACTCCGACTCCCTGACTCCACTTACACAGGAATCTTCGACTCATACTCCGACTCGACTCACTTGCACAGAGTTTTTCGACTCGACTTCCGACTCGACTCCGGCAAAATTGCACGACTCCACGACTCCGACTCCACGACTCCGACTCCGACTCCGCAGCCCTGATTACTATATATATATACATTTTATATATATATATACTATATATATATATATAATATATACTTATATAAATATATATATATATATATATATATATATTTATATTATAGAATATCATACATATTTAATATATATATATATATAAATATTTATATATAAACATTATTTTTTATATAGATATATGAACTTCAATATTCATATATATATATATATATATAAAACATTATATACTATATATATTTTTTTAATATATATATATATACATACAGTAAATAATATTTATATATATATAATTATATAAATTTTATTACATATATATTTTTATCTAATATATATTAAAATATATATATATATATATATATATATATATATATATATTTATATATAATATATATATATATATATATATATATATATATATATATATATAATATATATATATTATGATCATGATATATACATATTTCCATACACACACACACACACACATATATAACATATATATATATATATATATAACTCACTTAAAGATACATATTTTATATATATATTATTATTATTTATATATATATATATATATATATATATATATTATAGATATATTATATATATAATATTTTATTAGATAAACACCGTCACTCACGGGCAGAGCCCTATCAAGGAGGAGTGTACTCATTTAACGTCCAAGCAGGACGAGCCAAGCCCAAGGAGAGAATAGCCTAACATTCTCCCACCAGACCAGTTGCGAACCTAGGCCCCTTGCTTTGTTTGGCGAGTGCTCTACCACTGAGCTATCGGGCGTTTTTAATAAATAAATATGAAATACATAAAAAAAAATTAAAAAATATATACAGATATCAGGATTGGGGAGTCAGAGAAAATTAACTCGACTCCCGACTGCCGACTCCCAGAGTCGATTTACAAACAAACCGACTCCCGACTCTCACGGACTCCCAGGAGTCGATTTTAGAAAACAACCGACTTCCCGACTCTTCCGACTCCCACTCCCGACTCCGGACTCCCGACTCCCAATGGAAAATGGAACGTGAATTTTTTCCAAAATTATGAAACTTTTATTTTCATCGTTATATGCTAAATAAACATTGAAAAAAAAAGTTATGATGACAAAAATTTTAATAATTTCTAATAATAATAATAATATTTACACTTTCTTAACAAAATAGGCACTTTATATATATTACGAGTAGGCCTATGTATGCACACGTAAACTTGTTGACAAAAAAAAATTTACAATATTATGATTAAATTATGACAATTAATTAATAATAATAATAAATAATAATAATAGATAATAATAATAATAATAATTAATATAATAATAATAGAATAAATAATAATAATAATAATTAATAATAATTAATAATTATAATAATAAATAATAACATTATTATTATTATTATTATTATTTATTTATTATTATTATTATTATTATTATATTATTATTATTGTATTATTATTATTATTTAATAATAATAATAAAAATAATAATAAATAATTTAATAATAATAATGATAAATATAATAATAATAATAATAATTAATAATAATAATAATAAAATAATAATAATAAAATATATTATATTATTATTATTATTATTATTATTATTATTATTCATTATTATTATTATTATTATTATTATTAGTTATTATTATTATTATTATTATATATATTAAAAATGATTGCATGTTGCTTTCGGGAGGCTGATATATATATATAAGGGCGTATACATAGGGTAGGAAGGGTAGGTAGCTCCTACCCTATTTTAATAAAATAAAATTAACTAAATAAATAAAATAATAGAAATTTATTATTAAAAACTAATATGAAAATTAAAAAAAGAAACTAATTTATAAAAAAAAAAAAAAAAAAACAACTACTTTAGTAATAACGGTTTTAATAATTAACTTAATTATTGGAAATTTTTCGTTCCTACTCTCGTCTTAGAGTGAATTTTTCTATGCTATCGGCGTTACGTAAAAATTATCATTTCTCCTTAATATTATATTGGTCAGGGACAGCTAACATACTTTCTGCTGCCAGACGTTAAAAAGAAAAAACATCGTACACTTATATTATATATATATATATATATATATATATATATATATAAAAATATTATATATATATAATATATATATATTATATATATACCTATATAATATATATATATAATATATATATATAGTATATATATATATATATAATATATATATATATATATATATATATATATATATATATATATATTATTATATATATATTTAATATATTATATATATATATATATATATATATATATATATATATAATATATATATATATATATATATATATATATTATATATATATATATATATATATTATTTATATTATATAATATATATATATATATATATTATATATATATATATATATATATATATATATATATATATATATATATATATATATATATATATATATATATATATATATATATATTATATATATATACGACGTTTCTCTTACTTATCAAAGCATGGCAAAACAGCAGTTTAGCTTGAAAATCTTGCTTTTGGTTATTAAATATTATTTTTTTATTACATTACCTAAGTGATATTTATCTTTATATAATTAAAATAATTAAAATAGTGCATAATGGAAGTAAGTAGATTTTTTTATTGAAAAATAGCTTTAAAAGCTTATCTAAGGAACAAAAACTTAATTTTAAAAAATCTGTAAGGCCTACGTTTATTATTTAAAATTACAGATAAAGGCCAATAAATGTTCAAGAGAAGATTTCCTCTTGATTATTATTATTAATTATTATTATTATTATAAAATTATTATATTATATTATTTTATTATTATTATTATTATTATACTTATTATTATTATTATCATAATTAATAAAATAATAATAATTAATATAATAATCATAATCAATACTAATAATAATTAATAATAATAATAATATTAATAATAATAATAAAATATTCTTATTATTATTACTATGAAATATATATTATATATATATATATATATATATTATATATATATATATATATATAATTATATATATATATATATATATATATTTACTATATATATTATATATATATATATATATATAATATATATATATATATTAATAATAAAAAAAAAGATATTTTTTATATATATATATATATATATATATATATATATATATATATATATATATATATATATATTTTTTATCATATGTTTATTCTCTATATATTTATTTTTATATATATATATATATATAATATATATATATATATATATATATTATTATATATATAATATATATATATATATAGTGAGTATCTGTACAGTTGCTACCTACAGCTTTTTCTCAAAAAGTATAAGAGATATTTGCTTTCAATCTGAATAAAAATTTTTAATATGGGATAAGGACGAAATCCGTGTAATTTTCAGGTTCTTGGAGGATGTATATAGAGGGGGTCACCCCCGAGAGCGTAGCCGCTACGCCCGCGTTTATACCCTTTTGGCTTTCCAAACCCGAGATTGAGTTAAGCCTAACGAGAGTTAGGCTTGAGCGTGATGGACGTAATCTCGTCGAGACGAGATTACGTTGCAGCGCGCGAGCAGCGCGCGTGCGCTACACAACTACCACATATTATTATTATTATTACGTCGAAGATTCGATTTCCGAAGGAAATCGAATCTGAGTCGAAAAACGATCCCTGTAAGGGATCGTTTTTTTTTACGCACTCCGACTTTGGATTCCGCCGAGGTTTCTTCTTCGCATCCGGTTCTGAGTCCGATATATATCTACATGGGTTAGAGTTAACGTATCGCTTTCAAACTTGGTATATGTTCTATGAAGGTGATAAACTGATCACGCGTGTTTTGGTGACCGTAGGTCACCCCTAAGGGGGTGTTGCCCCCTTAGCGCCAAGGTCAAATTCGTCCTGAAAACCAGGTTAGGCTTAACGTATCGGGCTAAAATTTGGATGTGAGTTATATGATGACGCAATCTCGTCGGAGACGAGATTACGTTTCTCTGCGTCCCCCCCATAATGGGGGACGCTGCCCCACAAAAAATTAAAAATGATCGTAGAAGACTGAAACTCAGAGAAAGGTTGAAGGAGACGGAGTCGGAGTCGGAGTTGGAGTCGGAGTCGGAGACGGAGTCGGAGTTGGATTCGGTTTCGGAGTCCAGGGACCCCACCGGAGGGGGGTCCCCAGTTGAAAAAAGAAGAAGAAATGCATGGAATGCAAAACAGAGGAAGAAGAAAGGAAGAAGAAGAAAGGAAGAAGGAGGAGGAAAGGAGGAATGAGGAAGGAAGAATGAGGAAGGAGGAGTCTGAGGAGTAGGCACAGACACCGGTGCTGGAGCCACTGCGGTGCCAAGTTAATAAACATTTGTGTAATGATACAATATTTGTGTCTTTATATAGGTTATTGGATCTGTAGATTTCGAAAATAATGGTTTCAGAACCATCAGAAAAAAATAAATAAATAAATAAATAAAATAAAATTTCTTACACTTTTTATGTTTATAACTTACAAATTTACGTTTTTACATACCCTAAAGCAGTAAATCACTAAATCAAGCCACCATCCAGCCCCCCTCCTATCACCCTCCTGACCATCTGTGATCTATTGATCTATTGATTAAGGTCACATTTCGAGTAGTATTTGGATAACACATAACATAAAATTCAAGTCTTTATAACAAAGATCAGACAATATATGCTGGAACGTAACAAAGTTTTTCACATTAATTAAAGCTTACTTAGCATCATCTGAACTAAAGGAAATAATTGTACAAACGACAAACTTAACTCATCTTAAACAGGAATAAACGGTCAACATTAACAAAGTTTCACACCTATCAGCAGTAAAGTAACTAACATAGCATCCAAAAACGTAACTTATTCCACACTTGGTCAAGCATATCTCTTAAACATAACATGTTAATTTACACTGACATGGTAATATTTAACTAAAATTTACTATAACCTGGGTAATTATTCATATAGAGCCGGTGAAAGTTATGATTAACGCTAAACAAGTTTTCCTATTAATAAAGCTAACATGATGTAACATGAACTAAGAATATTTAATATACAACGACAAACCTGACACATCTTAGGTAAGAATAACAGCTAACATAACAAAGATCCACACTTAAACACCAGTAAGTAACTAACAAGACTAACAAAAAAACACATTCCATTCATGCTTTATCAAACATATCTCCACATGACAATGTAATTTTACATTAACAATAGTAATTAATTACAAAAAATTGCATAACACCTAACCAGCATAATGCCTAATGGGTAAAGACAAACAGAGTAAAGTTTTACTCTCTGTAAAGCTAAACTATGAACATTACATACTTAACACGCACACACACACCACACAGCACAACACACACACACACACACACAACACAACAACCAGATGAAATAAACAGCCATACAATTCATCAATGTGATCAATAATCGAACATACGAGGAAGTTAAAACAAGTTTCGATTTTATTTAACAATATAAATTATTCATTGAAAAAGGTTATATAAATACATTAAAACATATAAATACAAAAAAACTTAAGTTTATTTTAAATATATAATTCATCTGGATTCAGCGAACAGTAGGATTCAAGTTGGTGTACGTTCTACTATATCTCTCTAAAGATCAATCCTTTTGAAAACGAATGTAAGTACTAAATGTCTTCAGCAAAACTAAACCATTTTTCGGCATATGTCGATTCAGCAGCACTCATTCTCTCATACAAGAGAGAAGTAAACTCATCCAAGCTGATAGTTATTAAAGCATTTCTGTATACCGCATTATATGGGAAACCACATGTTTCGGTGTAAATATCGTAGATTACACCGTGAGCTATATGTATTAAGTCATCGAGTATGTCAACATCGTTAAGATGCGTTAATGTTAATTCGTTTTTTATTTTAAGCAACGCTGTAATATTTTCAGGTGTTCGAACTGTGAAACCTATACATGTGCGATAGAAGGTCACACAATCGACGGGTTTCCAATATTGGCGTACCTCAAGGGTTTTAATATTGTCACACGACGAGAACACCACGTCTATTCTATTAGAACCACTTATGTTGTCTTCCCTGTTAGATATTTCACTAAACGTTGATCTCTCGGATAACAAACACTTATCCTCTACCCATGTAGCAGCGATGTCGATAATCTTGATGAATCCATCAGCACAAACGAATAAAGGTCTATTATTTGACCCTTTGGCAGAAATACAAGCAACGTAACGACTGCCATTTGGTTTACGATTAAATATAAATGACACATCATTGGGAATAACGAAGCTCCTTGTGAAGATATCAACAACAGACGTGGAGATGCGGGGAGATGTCATCGTACCAGTACAGCGAAAAAATGTCCTACTGACGGAAATCGTATGCGTAAACAACCCTTATAGGTAATGAGATTCTTTCTTTCAGCCAATCAGAAGAAAGTAAACAAGAATACAACGCACAAACGAACCATATCAGTTCAAAAGGGTATATATTCTCGCTAGACAACAACAACAGCAACAACAACAACAACAACAACAACAACAACAACAATAACATAGTACAAAAATAAGTTCTTTATATACCAACCAACGAATTATGTGCTACGTAACATTGTTTTCCGCTAATAAAGCTAACATAAGCTTTACCAGAACTAAGAAGGTATACTGTACAAACAAAATTATAATTATCCGGCCACCGAATAAACCGGATTATATTAACAAAGATCCATAGGTTAAAGCAGTTAATTATCTAGCAGAGTACAAGACGAACCTTATTCACACTTTTTCAAGCATACTCAAAATATTATAGTTAATGTTTAAAAACTATTGATTTACGTAGCATCTCGAGTATCATTTCGGATAAACATAGCACAAAAATGAGTTCTTTATATACTAACCAGCGAATATAGGTTAACATTACAATGTTTCCACAATAATAAAGCTAACATAGCATCATATGAACTAGGAGAAAATAATGTACAACGACAAACTTAACACAACTTACGCGCTAATAAACACTAGTAACATTAACAAAGTTCCACACTTAACACCCGTAAAGTAATTAGCATTGCATACAAAACGTAAACTATTCATACTTTTTCAAGCATTTCTATATATACTGGCCCACGAAGATATGCTTACGGAACAAAGTTTTAGCTTCAAAAAGCTAACATGTCATAACCTGAACTAAGAATATAATGTTTTTTTTTTTTTTTTTTTTTTTTTTTCATACAATTGCAAACCTAACATACCTCATGCATGAATAATCAGCAAACATCCTGAAAATTCCCTAATGTTATCAAAGGTAAAGTAGCTTACAGCATTACAATACTTCGATAAGTTCCGCTTTCCAGCATATCAGCAACAGTTAAAGCCGTATTATCTAACAAAAATCCCTTAACAAAGTGAACAATCTATAAAAGATGCCACCATCTTGAACTATGAATTGACACTATCTTCATCAAGGTGTCACTCTCGAGTAAAACATCATTTGACCTATGAATAAACGTAGACATTATCAAAAGTCTAGGGCAAACCTAACATTAACTCAACAAAAACTTATCCTAGGCTCACGTTTCTAACACATTCCATCGTCAGTTAACACAGTAATACCTTACAAAAACTCATCATTCTCTAACAAATCAGTGCTAACATACCTAGCGTATGAATAATCGCTAACATCTGAAAATTCCCTATGTATCAAAGAGAAAGTAGCTAACAGTCATACATACTCGAAAATGTTCCCACTTTCCAGCATTTCTGCAACAGGTAAAGACGTATTATCTAACAAATTTCCCTTAAAAAAGTGGCCATTCTATCAAAGATACATGCATCTGGAACTATGAATTGACACTATCTTCATCAAAGGTGTCACTCGTCATCGGTATTAACATATTTGGAGCTATGGAATAAGCGTAGACATTTAGCAAAATTCTCGGACAAACCTAACATTCAACAAAATCTTAACATAGCCTCACGTTTCTAACATATCATCGCCAGTTAACACAGTAATATCTTACAAAACTCATCATTTTCTCCAACAAATCAGTGTAATTTTCACCCCAGTTCATTGTAATTATTTTACATAACGTACCTAACTTACAAATAAACAGCTTTCATTAACCAAGTATCTAAGCACACATCACCTCCAGAGAAAAACCAATGGGATGCCACCCATTGAAAGGGTGTGAATCCTGAGAGTGGGATCACCCCGAAGGGGTGTAAGCGGTTTTTACCCCTCCGAAGGAGGGTAAGGTCTTCAGCCCTGCGGGGCTTGAGACCTAAAAACCCGCTTAACAAACCCCTCGGGGGTGATCCACTCTCAGGATCACACGCTTTCAATGGGTGCATCCCATTGGGTTTTCTCTCTGGAGGTGATGTGTTGCTTTAGTACTTTTGGTTAATGAAAGGCTGTTTATTTTCGTAAGATTAGGTACGTTATATGTTAAATATTACTATGGACTGGGTGAAATTAAACACTGATTTGTTGGAGAAATGATGAGTTTTGTAGATATTACTGTGTTAACTGGCGATGATATGTTGAAACGTGAGGCGTATGTAAGATTTGTTGAGTAATGTAGGTTTGTCCGGAGGAATTTTGCTTAATGTCTACGCTTATTCATAGCTCAAATGGTTATACTCGAGACGAGTGACATTGGATGGCGGATAGTGTTCAATTGATTGTCATATGGATGTATGGGTGATAGATGCATCGCCACATTTTTTTAACGGAAATTATTATATTAATACGTCTTTACTGTTGCAGAAATGCTGGAAAAGTGGGAACATTTCGAGTATTGTATTGACCTGTTAGCTACTTTATCTTGATCAGTAGGGAATTTTCGGATGTTAGCGGATTATTCATACGCTAGGTATGTTAGCACTGATTTGTTAGAGAATATGATGATTTTGGTAAGATATTACTGTGTTAACTGACGAAGATGTGTTAAAACGTGAGCCTAGGTTAAGTTTTTTTGTTGATAATGTTAGGTTTGCCCTAGACTTTTGATTAATGTCTACGTTTATCATAGGTCAAATGATTGATGTTATACTCGAAACGAGTGACATTTTGATGAAGATAGTGTCAATTTATAGTTCAAGATGTTGGCATCTTTGATAGATTGGTTACTTTGTTAAGGGAATTTGTTAGATAATACGGCTTTATCTGCTGCTAATATGCTCGAAAAGCTGGGAACTTTCGAGTATTTTATGACTGTTAAGTTACGTTACCCTTGATAAGAGGAATTTTCAGATGTTAGCTGATTATCATGCATGAGGTATGTTGCGTTTGCAATTGTACATTTATATCTTAGTTCAGGTTATGACATGTTAGCTTTATTTGAAGCTAAAACTTTGTTCCGTAAGCATATCTTCGTGGGCCAGTATATATAGATGTGTTTGAGAACGTGATGAATAGGTTACGTTTTGTATGACAATGCTAGTTACTTTACAGGTGTTAAGTGTGGAACTTTGTTAATGTTAACTGTTTATTAGTGCGTAAGTTTTGTGTTTAAGTTTGTTCGTTGTACATTATTTTTCTTAGTTCAGGTGATGCTATGTTAGCTTTATTATTGTGGAAACATTGTAATGTTAAAGCATATATTCGCTGGTTATTATATAAAGAACTCATTTTTGTGCTATGTTTATCCGAAATGATGCACTCGAGATGCTACGTAAATCAATAGTGTTAATGTTAAATTAACATATTGTTATTGTAGAGATATGCTTGAAAAAGTACATGTGAATAGGTTAACTCTTGTACGTGGGCTAAGATACTTTACTTGCTGTAAGTATTGGAACTTGTAAATGTTAGTGTTTATTCGTGTGTAAGGTTGTTTAAAATTTGTTAATTGTACAGGTTATATTCTTTAGTTCTGGTTAAAGCTATGATCTAGCTTTATTAGCGTTGAAAACAATGTTACGTTAGCACATATTCGTTGCGGTTGGTATATAAAGAACTTATTTTTGTACTATGTTATTTTTGTTGTTGTTGTTGTTTTGTTGTCTGTTGTTGTTGTTAGTTGTTGTGGTTTTTTTAGTAGTTTGTTGTTGTTGTCTAGCGAGATTATACCCTTTTGAACTGATATGGTCGTTTGTGCGTTTATTTCTTGTTTAACCTTTCTTCTGAATTGGCTGAAGAAAGAATACTCATTACCTATAAGGGTTGTTTAGCGCATACGATTTCCGCCGTAGGACATTTTTTTCGCATTGTACTGGTACGAGGACATCTCCCGCATCTCCACGTCTGTTTGTTGATATCTTCACAAGGAGCTTTCGTTATTCCCAATGATGTGTCATTTATATTTAATCGTAAACAAATGGGCAGTCGTTACGTTGCTTGTATTTCTGCCAAAGGGTCAAATAATAGACCTTTATTTCGTTTGTGTTGATGGGTTCATCAAGATTATCGACATCGCTGCTACATGGGTAGAGGATAAGTGTTTGTTATCCGAGAGATCAACGTTTAGTGAAATATCTAACAGGGAAGACAACATAAGTGGTTCTAATAGAATAGACGTGGTGTTCTCGTCGTGTGACAATATTAAAACCCTTGAGGTACGCCAATATTGGAAACCCGTCGATTGTGTGACCTTCTATCGCACATGTATAGGTTTCACAGTTCGAACACCTGAAAATATTACAGCGTTGCTTAAAATAAAAAACGAATTAACATCGCATCTTAACGATGTTGACATACTCGATGACTTAATACATATAGCTCACGGTGTAATCTACGATATTTACACCGAAACATGTGGTTTCCCATATAATGCGGTATACAGAAATGCTTTAATAACTATCAGCTTGGATGAGTTTACTTCTCTCTTGTATGAGAGAATGAGTGCTGTTGAATCGACATATGCCGAAAAATGGTTTAGTGTTGCTGAAGACATTTATACTTACATTCTTTCAAAGGGTATTGAATCTTTAGAGAGATATATATGGCTTACCCAACTTGAATCCTATGTTCGCTGATCAGGTGAATTAATATATTTAAAATAATATTTTTGTGTTATTGATATGTTTTTATGTATTTATATAAAACGTTTGTTTAATGAAAATTATATGTTATTAAAATACGAAAACTTGTTGTACTTCCCTCAGTATGTTTCGATTTATTGACTACTATTGATGATTTGATGCTGATTTTATTCATCTGGTTGTGTGTGTGTGTGTGTGTTGATTTTTTGTGTGTGTGTGTGGAATGTGGTGTGTGGGTGTGTGATGCTGTGATGTGGGTTCCGGGGTGATGTTGTGCGGAAAACCGGGAGTCGTTTAAGGTGATGTACTGGTAATCGTTCAGTTAGTTTAGCTCTTACAGAGAGTGAACCAAGGAACTATTCCACTCTGTGTCCGTCGTGATTACCCGATTAGGCCACTAATGATGCTGATTGGTAAACAGGTTAATTGGAACAAGAAGATAATATTTCAGGCACATAAGTGTAAATGATCTCAAAATACTAGTTGGATATAGAATAGATAAGGAATGGTAAACAGAAGAGAATGGACATGTTGAGAAGGATGTGAAATGTTTAGGCATGAAGATCATTGATAGATGGAAGTGTTGTATTTTTTGTAGATATGTCGTATGTAAGGTTACGATTACTGTGATGTGTGATGCTTGGGTGGAGTCGTGTATGTTGCAATTGTATAGTCACTCTCTCTGATTTCCTTACGCTAAATGTGTTCACGTGGTTAGTCCTTGAAGTATTATATTATATATCTTAGATTCACTGATTAATGCATGTGTAGCATATAAGAAAACTTTGATACGTTATGTCAGTATACTGTCTTCACCTGGTCTATATAGATAATTACTCACGAAGTTATTGGATACTCGTGAAAATTTTATTAGTTATTTACTGGATTTAAACATTATCAGTGTAATGGTTAACTCTTATTTTGTCAGATAATGTCTATGATATGCTTGACCGAGAAGAGTGATTAAGAATAATACGATTTTTTGGATGCTCATTAGTTAGATAACTTTATCTGCTGATAAGTGTGTGAACTTTTAATTAGTTAAATGTTGACCAGTATAATAATAATTATTCCTAGTTTTAAGATGTGAGTTTCATTACAAAGTTTCTGTGTCGTTTATTGTCATTATTTTCGATGTTCAGATGATTGCATAAGATAAGCTTTATGTATAAATGTTTTTGGGTGGAGGTGAGAAAATTAGAGATCGCGTTTTGATCTAACGTCAGAGGCCATTTTACGTTTTGTCTGATCTTGTTTATAACAGAACATGATTCTCTCACTCGTTAGTGTTTATCTCCAATAGACTTACTCGAAATGTGACCTTAATCAAATAGTAAATTCAACTAATCAACAGATGGTCTCCAAGGAGAGGTGATAGGAATGGCTGGATCTTGGCTATAGCAGCATCCAGTTCTAGCTCGCACTGTCCGGAAGTCTTCTCTCTCCTCTATTACCATCTTAGGGGTTAAGTAAGAAAATCCGTTAAAAATCTTGACTTTTTGTTTAAGCATCTAGGTCAAATAGTCAGGAAGAATTTATTTATTTTATTTATTTATTTACATTTATTTTTTTTTCTTGATGGTTCTGAAACCATTATTTTTTGAAATCTATCAGAACCAATAACCATTATATAAAGACACAAATTTGTTGTATCATTACACCAAAGATGTTTATTAACTTGGCACCGCAGTGGCTTCCAGCACCGGTGTCTGTGCCTACTCCTCAGACTTCTCTTCCTCATTGCTTCTTCCTTCATCTCCTTTCCCTCCTCCTTCTTCCCTTCTTCTCTCCTTTCTTCTTCCTCTGTTTTGCATCCCATGCATTTCTTCTTTTCTTTTATTTCAGATGGGGAACCCCCTCCGGTGGGTCCCTGGACTCCGGAACCGAATCCAACTCCGACTCCGTCTCCGACTCTCCGACTCCAACTCCGACTCCGACTCCGCCCTTTTCAAAATTGCCGACTTTCAGTCTTCTACGATCATTTTAATTTTTTGTGGGGCAGCGCCCCCCTACGGGGGGACGCAGAGAAACGTAATCTCGTCTCCGACGAGATTGCGTCATCATATAACTCACATCCAAATTTTAGCCCGATACGTTAAGCCTAACGTGGTTTTCAGGACGAATTTGACCTTGGCGCTAAGGGGCAAACACCCCCGTAGAGTGAACTACGGTCACCAAAACCGCGTGGGATCAGTTTAATCACCTTCATAAAACAGTATACCAAGTGTTGAAAGCGATACCGTTAACTCTTAAACCCTTGTAGATATATATCGGACTCAGAACCG
>JABUQX010029210.1:30000-32500 GCA_015478945.1 Trachelipus rathkii | reverse complement strand
TCGTTGTGGAGTAAAGGGAAGTTCGAAAGGATTTGTTTGAGTTTGCTGTTGAAGTGGTTTTGTGAGTTTTTTAAAGGATTTTTGTTGAGAATAGAATATGTGTTATTGTCATTTAAGAGGGAGTTGCATTTAATGATGTAGTCATTATAGTTTAAGGTTACAATATTGTTACCTTTGTCTGATTATTAGGGTACGGTCTTTCCTTCTCTCTAGAACAACAGGACCCTCTCAAAAGATTTCTAATGGATTTTGAATACTGGAAGGGATTGAATATTAAGCAACCGTTCAATTTTGACTTCTTAAAAGGAATTATTACCTCAAACTCTTCAACACTTAATTTCTTAACAAAATTTCAAAAAAAAATTTACAATGCTCTCTCCTCTCTCCTCAATAACAATAACATAATTATCACTAGATCAGACAAAGGTAACAATATTGTAATCTTAAACTATAATGACTACATCATTAAATGCAACTCCCTCTTAAATGACAATAACACATATTCTATTCTCAACAAAAATCCATTAAAAAACTCACAAAACCACTTCAACAGCAAACTCAAACAAATCCTTTCGAACTTCCCTTTACTCCACAACGATCTTAAATCCTCCTTACCTAAACTTTCCCAATTCTATGGAATTCCAAAAACTCACAAACACAACACTCCCCTTAGACCTATTATCTCTAATATTGATTCCCCCACATACAAACTATCTAAATGGTTAGGAAATTCCCTTAAACCTCTCATTGGACATATTTCCACTTCACACATCACTAATACTGTAGACTTTATATCTAAAACTAGAAACATTAACCCTAATACCCACAATTTACTCAGTTTTGATGTTGTTTCTTTGTTTACTTCAGTACCTGTCCCTTTCACCATTTCTTTACTCGAACGTTTTATTAATGAACATGATATAACCCTCTCACACCCTTTCCCCCTCCTCAAAGAACTCATACTCCTCTCTCTTAATCATAATTTCTTCCATTTTAATAATAACTTCTACAAACAAAACTCAGGCTTAAGCATGGGTTCCCCACTCTCTCCTATACTAGCTAACATATTTATGGAACTCATCGAATTCTACCATATTCTCCCTCATCCTTTGTTATCTAATTCCTTCTGGTTTAGATACGTTGATGATATTTTTGCAGCTTTACCATTAACTATAAACCCCACCAACATTCTTAACCTTATCAATAATATACATCCCAACATAAAATTTACAATAGAACTTTCCAACAACAACACCCTTCCCTTCCTTGACACTCTCATTTCTTGGACCCCCCAGAACATCTTACAATTTTCTGTTTACAGAAAACCTACTGCTAACCCTAGCTACACACATTGGTTTTCTTCACACCCCAAAAACACCAAACTCGGTATCCTTTCCTCTCTTTATCTCAGAGCCTTCAATATCTGCTCCCCTTCTTTCCTACAATCTGAAATTAATCTTATTTCTTCCACATTCCTTAAGCTCTCTTACCCACAACACATCATTAATACTGCTCTACGCCGAGCTAAGAATAATTTTTACACTAAACTCAATGCACAAAACAGAACACACACTTCTTTTTTACCATTACCACCCATTATTCACAATACTGTTAAAAAAATACTACCTGAATCCATACACATTTCCTCCTCAAATATTCTCCCTTTCAAAAAAATTCTAAAACCACACACACACAACAATACTTCCACCTCACAATACGTTTGACGTAATAATTCCTTTTAAGAAGATACCAACATAAATAAGAATTATTTTAATAATAATATTATTTTAATAATAAGATAGAAGATACCAACATAAATACGATCTAAAAACAGATAACCTAAACTCTGCCCTTACCATCCACAGATCCACCCACAACCACTTTATAAATGCTGACCACATGACACCCATTATTAACATTGATAACATACACCTGAGAAAACTCTCCGAGTCATTTTGCATTACCAACACCAATAATTTTAACATACAGAAAAACGAATACATAATAGATCCTATTTTAAACAACATATTAAACTTCTCACCTTTTTTTAAAAATCTAAAACAAAAACTTTCTTGATACTATTTTGATTTTAATTTATTTATTTATATTTAGTCTGTATATCACACATCTGAAAGAAGGTCACGATTCGACCGAAAGCTCATGTAATGTAATTTATTAATAGTATGAATATTTAGAAAAATTGTGCTTGCTTCTTTAGGAAGAGTGTTTTCACTTTGAGATCTAATTTCTCGTATAGGATATGTACTAATGAATCATACGATGTATCTTATTGCAATTGCGTATTATATTGCATTAACTAGATTTGCAACACTCGCTACAAAGGTAGGTAAAGAAGTATTAATGGATTAGTTATTTCAATCCCCCTAAAGCCAAGTGTTATAGGTGTTATTGAGTATGTATAATTATAGGTATGATGATGAGTCATAGTAGTGTATGATATATGTGGGATGATATGATATATGTATGTGTAGTTATATAT
>JABUQX010029210.1:7500-25000 GCA_015478945.1 Trachelipus rathkii | reverse complement strand
AAATTTGTGTTATATTTCTTATATTTTTTACCCTCAACATAAAAAAAAATGTAAAGTTTTAAAAATTGAAATCATGAAGTTTTAAAATTTGAACATTGACAATGAATAATATAAAAAGAAAAAAAGGATTACAATACCAAAAGTAGATGTGAATTTCATTTGAAATCTGTTATTAACAGTCGAGGTTGACCCTAGTATCGACATCTGCATACACCCTCAAACGCCCATCAATTCCCAATGTGAGGTTACTCTATTTAACTGTTAAGGAAATTTCAATTAAAGTTGAAGAGCTCAATTAAAACCAAGCAAGTAATAAACTACATTGCAGAAATCAGAGCATTACAACAAAGTCAATCCTCAGAAAGAGCGATTCGCCTGATAGTGGAGCATTGCCAGGAATTGAGGAATCAAACTCAAATTGACTGTCAAGAAATCACTTGCTCATAGGAAAGTTTCAAAGAACATACCAAAATCAAAAGATATTAAAGTTGGTGAGTTTTATGCGGTTCGATACGATCAACCATTAAAATATTACTGGGGTAAAATATTTAAAAAATTTACAAATGATGAGGAAACAGAGCCTGTAAAGGTGGAAATGAAATACCTAAAAAATGAAGTGTTATCCAGCATTGCAGAAAACATACGGTGGGATTGGCCCAAAAATGATGATATAGATATAATTCCTGTAACCAACATTTTAATTGGACCTGTGACTCCATTACTTGAACAAAAAGGAAGGGGAAACCCCTATTTTACTTTAAGGAAGAGGAAGAGGCCCTTTACAAACTTGAGTTGATGCGAGTCAATGGTGTTCCATCACCAAAAAAGAAATAAATTTCATGTTGCATCACCCCACATGTACAAAGTATTAATTTTAAGCTATAATTTCATTTTATTTTAAAAAAAAAGAAGAGGAATTTTTGCTTTATTTGGACCAAAAATACTTAAATATTGAAAAGGAACAAGATTATTAATTAAAAGTTAAGTTTTATTTCTTTAATATTGAATTAACTTAAAAAAAATTTTTTACCCCATTTAAATTTTTTTTTACCCCATTGGTGGGGGTAAAAAAAAATTCCTATTTTTTGCTAGTAACTTCTAACATAAGGAATAATTTGTTTTAAAGCATATACCATTTTATTCCCACTATATACCATAACATTATGAATAACTAACTTTTGGTCCAAGTTCAATATTCTAAATGTGAGGTCAAAGTTTGTGGATTTGGGTTTTTTTTTACCCCCATTGATTATATATATATATATATAAATATAAATATATATAAATATATATATATATAATATATATATTATATATATATATATTTAATATATATATAATTATATATATAATATATATATATATGATGTATATATACTCTATAATATAATATATATATATATATATGATAGAATATTATATAGTATCAGTATGGGGTCATGCTCCAGTCAGCTTCAACAGGCGTTGGTGTGTGTTTGGTCGGTTTGTGTTCAGCCATTGTTTCCTCTTGCCCTCTCTTTTGTCGTCGATTTGCGATTTGGGATAATGGTTTTGCCACATTAAGCAGGATCTGTGCGTAGGATAGAGGTGATATTGGGAATTGGCGTGTTTAGGTCGGCTTGTCGAGGGGTTGCTTCTGTAGCTCGTACGGTTTTCATGGAAGAATGGTGTTGAGTACCGTGTTTAATAACTTTGTGGCTATATATGATGTGTCAAATTGTGTTGATTGAGAGTAGTTGCCGGATGGGTCAATAGAGTATCGATAATCGGCGGTATTGCTAGGGGGCAGCTCTGTAGTAATCGATCTGAAGTGAAATGTAACCTTATTTTTGGAAGTGATCTGAATAGGCTGTAGCGAGTGGTACTATGGTTGATGTAGATGTATTTTTGGACCTCCGAGGTGTGCATATTATAAAGAAATTTTGATCTTTGTGTGTGGAGGTTGTTGGTTGTAATGGCGTTGTGGATATGGTAATAGAAACTTAGATGTATTTCAGTTTTTTTCTAGGAAACGTTGCTCAGTTATTGTTATTATATGTAAATTTCATGTATTTAAATAAACTTTGGCATTCAATTTTTATTGAATCATTTTTGCCGAAGGTGTAAACAAATATCACATTTTGCACTTTTGTGTTTGCAGATTTTTTTATTCGTGGCGTCATTATGTAGTCCCACACATTTCCTAGTGTTCTCCTGCTCTCTTTCAGAGTAGAGTTATTGGTTTGTGGTGAGTTTAGGTGAGGGTTGATTATGGTATATGGATGTTATATATTGTTATGGGTATGTAGGTATGTAGATATTAGAGTTATGGTTGTGTTGTTTGTGATGTTTGGGTGTATGTTCTTGGGTAGATTGTAGTTTGTGTAGATTGGTATATAGTATGTAGGTTATTGTTGTATTAGTATTATGATTTTTTGGGTTTTAGATATGTTTATTATGTTTATTAGTAGTTATGATTTAGTATTTGATTATACGGGGTATGATAGTATTTTATATATTTTGGTGGTTGTTGTTTGATTCTTTGTATTATAGTTTATAGTTTTATGTATAGTGGGTTATGTATATTTAGTTTATTGTAGTGCTTAGGTATTGTTGTATTAGTTGTAGGGTTGGTATGTAGGTTGATGGTTTTTGGGTATTGATGTCATTGAAGTAGTGTGTGTATGACTATGGGTATTTAGTTATTTATCGTGGTAGTATTAGGTGTGGTTAGTATATAGTTATTAGGTGTCGTAGTGTTTTGTGGTTCCCTTTTTGCTAGTGATGGGGGGGTATATAAGGAATATTTGATTAAGATGAAAGGTGTGAACTTAATATTATTATATTTTGGTAGATGGGAGAGGTATTTATATCAGCTAATCTAGATTGTAGTTATTTCTATGTGCTGGAGTTTGGTTTTGTTTATTTAGATGGTGTCCTCGTTTAGACGCAGTATTTTATCATTTTATTAGTAGTTTGACGGTATATAGTTGGTTGTATTAGTGTAAGTATTATTAGTAGGGTTATTATGGTATATAGTATATAGTATTGTAATATATATAGTTAGTATATATATATTATATATATATAGTATACAATGGGCGTAGCAGGGGTGCAATTGGGGGGGGCACTGCCCCCCCCTAAATCTTGCGAAATAAAAATTATTATACCTTAATATTTTGCCAGATACGACCGTTTTTTAAGGGTTCAAGTATTAGAAAAAATCTGAAAATACATCAATCGATAGATAATGAAAAAGTAATTACTAAATTAATAACGTATTATAGTTATTGTTTCTAATTAAGTTTAAATGTGTTCCTTTATATTTGGTTAAAGTCAAACTGTTTGGCTTTATAGCAGCGATGTTAAGTCTGACTATGTCCTCCGCGCTAAGACTTTTCAGTAGTCGATACATTTGGAACGGCTGCCCAAAGTGTAAATCAGCACAGAAGGCGTATACCCGTTGATATCATTCTGCAGACCGAACACATAAAAAAGATAACAATTGCAGAATAAAAGATAATTACAGTGAATTTTGAAAGACCATGAATTATATATATATATGTAATATATATATATTATATATATATTATATATATATATATATATAAATATATAATATATAATAGTCACTCAACTTTGCCCCCCCCTAAAAGAAATCCTGCCTACGCCATTTAATATATATATATATAATATAATGTATATATATAATATATATAAATAATATATATATATATATATATATATATAAATATATATATAATATAGGCTATATAGGGAAAACAAAACTAAATAATTGATTTATATTACTTATGATCAATTACAATTTAAAGCAACAGTTCTAAAGAGATTTCATGTTTTTTTTTTTATCAAAATTTTAATATTTTATATCACTTTGGAAAGAAATATTTTCCAGTAGTGTGATAAATTTCACAGTAAAACGTTTTCCGCTTTCAAATCTTTGGTTATATTTACATAACTTTCTTTTTTCTTTAATTTTGTGTATATAGAGAAGGCTACCTTTGACTGTGAACTAAGATAGTTTCATGTGAACACTGTAGATTGTAAGATATATATATATATATATATATAATATATATATATATATATATTATATATATTATATATAAATATATATATAAATAATATAAATATATATATATAATTATATAATATATATATTTTTTTTTTTTTTTCAGATGATGCCAGTTTTATATACATAAATAGTGGAAAATTTTGTTTTGACCCTTTTAATGTACATAAAAAAAAGATAAAGAAAAATCTTCTAAATGTGACAAAAAATTTGATTGATAAATATCCTAATTTAAATTTTGAGATATACCACAAATTATGTAGTAACTGTCGCAAAAAATTAACAAAGGATCAAAGTGAAAAGGGTTCTTCATCAAGTCAATCATTGCATTCCTCTCCTGAAGTGGAGTCTGCCCAACATGAAGTTGATGATGATGGTGCTCAAATGGAATATGAAGTTAGTGAAATTAATAAATCATTGGTCTCGCTTGAAGAAACACCAATTAAATGATCTAAACTGTCTGGCAAACCAGTTATGCCAAGAAAAAGCTATGTAAAGTAACAACAGCTTATAAAAGGAAACTTGAACTAGCCACTGGGCAACCAATTACAGACAGTGACACTGATAATACAGAAATAGAAATTCTTCAGCAGTTAAAAGAAAAATTCAATGAGGAATCTACAAGCAGAAGTGAAAAGCTTTCTATTTTAACTATCTTGCTAAAACGCTGGCCAATAACAAGAATGAAAGAGTTTAATTGCTCCAATTTCATGGCTAGGCAAGCAAAGAATTTGGCAAAAGAGAAAGGAGTGTTCTCAACACCGAATGTAAGATTAGGAAAAAGACTAGACAGTGAACACATTTCCATTGTAATTGACTTCTATCATTCAGATGTGTCCAGAGAAATGCCAGGAATGAAAGATTGTGTGTCTGTAAAACGAGTTGATGGAACAAGGTAGAAAGAAGCAAAATTTCTAATCCTGCTCAACTTAAAGGAAGCAGATGCAGCGTTCAAGAGAGCAGCACCCAGAATCAAAATCGGGTTTTCCAAAAGTTTTGCAGAACTTTTCGTCCAAAAGATGTGTATTACAGGTCAGGTGGTACTCATGTTGCCAGTCGAGAGCGAGAGAGAAATAATTCAAATTTGTTAAAAATAAAATTAATCAATATTTTTGTTTATATATAATATATATATATATATAAATATATATATATTATAATATATATAATATATATATATATTATATTATATATATTATATATATATATATATATTATTATATATATATATTATTATATATATAGTATATATATATAATTATATTAGTGATGTAATTGTACTAAAAGGTTTTACAATAAAAGTAGCTTCTTTCATCAAGTGTATCATTATATAACCTACAATATCGATAAAAGTAGAGAATCACCTCTGTATTTTTAAAAAAAGGTGAAAAGTTTAATATGTTGTTTAAAATAGGTTATATTTCTAAAACCAAACAAAACCAAAATTATAATTCATTAAAAATAAAAATATCATATATAACAATAGAGCAAGTTGAAAATAATCCGAATAATTATTTTGTTTTTTCAAGGTCAAGGTCAAAGGTCAACCAAAAAGAGTAAATTTTTTATCTGACCTCCGGTCAAAATCATCTAAAATAATATGCGTTGTACAGCATTCAAGATCTTAATTAAACGGTCTTTACACGATGCCTTCTAGTCGCCGATAGGTACCGAGATATTGTATTGACCTAGACTACTCTCTTCAAATTGAACATTTGACCAAAAGTTTCAAGGTCAGATTTCCTGAACCCGTATTGAGCCAGAGACCTGCAATAAACACCCATTCATTATTTCTCATACAAGATCTGTAGTGCCATTTTTCAATAAATCGAAAGGGTCACGGAAAAGAATTGCCAAAAAATGGTGCTGAAGTGAATGATCCCATATATATAAATTTATATAATAATAAGAAACAAATTTAGCGTGTATTGTCATAAAGTACATAGCACTACAATATGAAGCTATGTCTTAAGCCGCCACTATGATAATCTATACGTTTCTAAAAAAAAAATAAACTAACAACACAATTTTTATTTATAAAAGTGAATAGATAACTTTGTTTTGCAATAAAAAGCTTCTTCACAGCAAATCATAATATTTATTTAAATTATGTACCTGTCTAAGTGTTATATGATATCCGGGGGTGAGACCTGGACACTTAGTATATCTCGTCCCCCGACTTCTCCTCTAATGCACTTTTTGGATATTTTTTTTTGAAAATCAAGGCCCTATAGAAGTCATAATCACACAAAAAAAAGGATAGATTTAATATAATAATAATATGTTTTATAAAGTTTAAATAAAGCTCAATTAGACTTACCTTGAAGGGGGGAATCGACCACCATGAGGGTAAGTCGACATCTTTAAATTCCTCTTTTACATATAAATTCATTTTGTATGTATATTTTAGTTAATATAAACTTTTATCATATTAAATTATTAATCAGTAATAATATGTCACTGCCTTTATATAAAATAAAGAAAAATAATAAGGTGTCCGATTCACCCCTCTCCGTCAAAAATTGACACTAATTATGGTATTTTTATTATAAATTCATTTTTTTTATTTAATTTTTGCTTAATATAAGTAGACTATTTTTTATTTTTATAATTAATTATACGTTAATAAAAATGGCAATAATAATAACGTAAAATACGAAAAACAATGTTGGTCCGATTCACCCCTCAATTTTTATGGTGGGGTAAATCGGACCAAGTTAAGCCCGTCCCGTAATTAGCCACTAATACTATTTCGGAACAAGAAAATTCTTTGCCAGTTAATAAGCTAACAAGTACTCAAGTGAACACTAAAAAAAAAGTAATTAAAATCCATCACAATTTTCATTTATACAACAAAGGTTAAAAAAACTCTTCTTCAAAAGCATTCATTGAAGGGCATTTGTCCTCTAATTTTTATATTTTTGATCAAATCTAATCAAAACTGTCTAAAAATAAAGATGATCTAAATAAAACTTGTAGTAACTACCTGCTATTAAATGAGTGAAAAAATTTTTTATTTTATTTTAGAGTGGACCGAAGTCACCCCTCAAAAGAGGTGAGAGAGCCTTTCCCGGGCATATATATATATATAGATATATATATATATATATATAATATATTATAACTTAATAAATATATATATATAATATATTATATAAATATAATATTATATATATATAGGCAATAATTTACAGAACATGATCGTAAACTTACTCAAAAATGTAATGTAACTTGCAAGAAAAACCTAATTACATATTTGGAATAGCGTATAAAATCGTAATAAAAAAAATATATATACTAAACCTTACTCAAACATAATACATATAAAACTAACGAATACCCTAGAGCAAACCGCATAGATACCAGGAGTCAGGGTCGTCTCCCTCTAGGTTAGGGGGGGGGGGCTTCATCCCCCCCTCTGTCCTCCTAAAAATTGAAGTTCAAGTAACATATTTCCATTAGGGGCTTGAGCCGATGGGGACAGATCCCCCATCGTCCAACCTAGAGGCGAGATACCGCCGACTCCCTGAATACTTGCGGTCTACTTCTAGGTGTTCGTTAGTTTTAAATCATAAAACAACTTTACAATAAATAAAGCTTTATAGCTATTCCAATATGTAATTATCTTTCTGTAAGTGTCGTATTTTTCGAGTTATTTTTTTTTTACAACTGGTTAAATCAGCTTTAGTACGCTGAATTCAAATTATGGTAATGGTTTTTTCTTGTAAGGTGTTATACTTTTCTAGATATCTACTGGATGCACATGATGTTATAATATATAATATATATATATATATATATTATAGATAATAAATATATATAATATATTAGTAGTATATATATTGTTATGATATATCTCATTAGAAGTTACTGTTACATGCCATTACGATATTTTTTAACAAAGTTTTCGTTGTTTCATTTATTCTTTTTTTAATTTCAAATTTTTTTTTTTTTTTATTTTTTTTTTTTTTTGTTGGCAATTTTTGATTAATAATATATGATAGAGGTTGCACACTGTTCTAATACTTTAAACATGGGGCCTAATATAAAAAAAATGATTATCGGAAAAAAATATTGATATTTCGTCAATCTGTTAAACTCTACTATTACTAAAAAAAGTTACAGCCTCTCAAAGTTGTTAAAACTCCCATAGACTTTTCAATATTAAACAATCCAGGTTATGATAAGTTTTTGTTAGGTAATACAAAAGAAAAGTGCTATGTAATTAACAAATCTTAACATATACCTGAAACCTAGGATGGCGCTCAAAACGAGCATTGAGTGCCCCTAATTTTTTTATATACAGGTTAAGGAAAATTTTAACTTTGAGAGGCTGTAATTTTTTTTCCTATGATTTTCAAAAAAGAAAAAAAAAAATTTTTTTTTAAAGAAAATCCTATGGGATTTTTACGACTTTGAGAGGCTGTAACTTTTTTTCCTAAAGAGAGTGACGAATTTTGTTTTCACTATTCTTCATTATTATTTTTTTAGATATACCTGTGATTTTTCAGTAAAAATCGGGGGTGCAACCATATCAATATATATTACCGAAAAACTTTGAAAGAAAATATTTGCTGTTGCTACCGCTTTACCAAGCCTTCGGCATTCTTAAGAGGTACCATTTTTAGGACAACTTGATTAGCAAAGTTGAAATAAATTTATTACTACTACAATTAATTTAACATAGGCCCACCTATTTACAGCAGAAAGTCCTGTAAGTAGGCTATGCTTTGTTTATTAGCTTAGGCCTTTAAAAACATAGGCTCAATGCAGTATTTGGCTTACAAATAAAACACCAAGTAGGCTAGGCCTACTTTACGATCAAAGATAACACTTTGTCGCTAAATTTTAATTAATTAGGTTCAAAATTACTGATAAACCTTTAATTACCTAATAAGTTTCACGTTAAGTAAATAAGTAAGTAAATAAACGAAAATAAATAAGTAAATAAACGAAAATTGTTAGGCATGTTACAGCTGAAATAACTTTAGATCAAAATTTAGGCCGGGGGTCAGAGTCTGCTAAGTCTGAAATATTGTTGCATACAAAGTCACAGTATAAGTATATTGTCACTGTGGTCAAGTGAAAACTAATCTAGTTGTTAATCACGTAATTGTAAAAAGTTAATCTTAACTTATATGAAAGAAATTTCGTCAATACATTGGATAGGAACTAAAGAAAAGACCTTTTATATCTATTTTAGAATCTGGAAATTTTGCTAAACGTTATTTAAATAGCACTTCAAAACAGAAACCAACAAGTTACCCTGGTCAAACATTATTCCCCATACCGCACAATTTTTAAAAATATTAATATTATTTTGATTTGACATAAAAGTTTGAAGGGATGAAAATTAATGGTAGATTGGAAGTTAATGATAAACATAATGTTTTAATAAAAACAAAAGCCGATAGCCTTTCAAATGTCTGTGTAAGCTATTTGGACTCAATTTAATAAGAAGGTTAAGAAGATTTGGACATATATCCATGTTTTAGCTAACAGTTGCTTGGTGTGATTTGTAAATGGGTTTCGGGAGAAGGTGACCTGGATAGTGTCATGATGGATAGTAATATATGTTTAGAGATATTAGCCAAGGTATTGTTCTATTTGACCCCGATTGTCAAAAGGTTTTCAGCAAAGGGTTGGGTTTATTTAGTTGGTACAAACCTTTTAAAGGATATTGTTATGTAAGATAGCATTACTGTAGCTGGATTTGACCGAGAGATCCAATGTATTATTATTATGGTTATTTAAACGTTATGTGGCTTAAATATGGCTTTGTGGTATATAGGTTCCCCTGTGTACGAGTAGAGAGGTCTGAATGAACAAGTTTTTGCAAATACATATTTGAAAAAGTTAGCAGGATTAGTGGTACATGGTTGGTTTAAAGAGTGGTTGTGGAATAGAAAATCGTGTTAACGAGCAAATCAATGCGAAATAATGAAGAGTCAGTGTCCCGACAGGTTTCTATGCTGGGCCACTATGTTCCTTCGTATTATTTCAATGATTTTAGAAACAGGCTTTAAATGCAAGGTTTCTAAGTTTGCGAATGTCCAAAGTGACCATTTCTAGTGTGGATAAGTTGAACGGTATGTAAAAGATTCTAAATGATCCTTTGATAAACTTCTTGGTGGCAGAAAGGGTTGCAAATAATTTAATAGTTTAGAAAATGAAAAGTTTAGAGCATGGATGAAAAGAAGATTTTAACATGAAATAACTGGGGTGTTGGCTGCTGAATCGACCGAAAAAAAGATTTAGGTTATATAATCAGTAATTAAAAAGTAGCTAATCAGTGTTGGGAAGCTATTCAGGGGAATATCATTAGCTATATGAGATGTTCGGCATAACATAAATTTCAATGTTTTGTTTACTAGAGCAAGGAAGTTATAAGTAAAGCGTATAATAGCTATGCTGTTAGGCCAGTAATAGAGTACTGTGCACAAGTTTGGGCCCCTTTTATAAGAAAGACTTAGGAGTATCCCTAAAAGCAGTGTAAAGTAAGAGCAACAAGGATATTCTGGTTGTGAGGGTAAGAGCCTATGAAGGAAAGTGCTGACAGATTAGGATTTTCTGTAGAAACGCGTATTTCCTTCATAGGACCTATTCAAGTCTACAATAATATTTACATTATGACTAATACAGAAACCAATAAATCTTCATAGTTAAGAACATAGAAATATAGAGCACAGAACAAGCCACATGAGGCCATCATGAGACTGTCCAGCAATCCACAAACCAGTCAAAACATCTCATGCAAATCCACAAAGAGCCCTAGGGCTTGTCAATACTGTAAATAAAAACTCGCCAATTTGCTTAGTCAAAAAAAAAATGAATATGATACCCAAACCATCCACATACTTTAATAACTAAGTTAATGCAAAATAACATGCAGTCTCATCTACTAACCGCTAACTATAAAAGTCAATTTTGCTTAGTCAACATATTACTATATGATATCCAAAACCATCCATAATATCTATCCAGTCCCACTAAACGGCAATCGATTTGCACTCAATCAACCTCTCTGTGCAAAACAATTCAATATAATTTAACAACCCTTTTCTGAAATGCATGCTTCTTTAATCAAGCATGGCATGGCTTCTTCTATAGTAGAGCACGGACAGGTGACCAGGGGCATCAATAAGAAAATTAAGAAGAAATGGCATGCCATCTTGATATAAGAAAAGGCATTCATTCAGTAATAGGTTGGTTAAATTTTGCGAAGTGCTTTGCCACATGGAAAAAAAAGAGGAGGTTGTTGAATGGAACTGAATTGCAACATTTACGACAGAACATTTTCTTACATACAAAAGCACATTTTTTTTAAGCCAAATTGGGCATGTTTTTAGTCACTGTAGTTTATATTAAATGCATGTTTATTATATTTATTATAACGGCAGTGTGGCTAGCAATGTATATACTTTAGATATAGTGTTTAGTTTTAGTTGTAGACTTTGTGTAAATAAATAAGTTATTGACAAGCCCTAGGGTGCTTGGTGGATTTGCATCGAGCATGTTTAGACTTTTGGTATCGTAATAGTTACTTTGACAAGCCATAGAGTGCTTTCTGGATTTGCATGAGCATGTTGTTTGTGATTGTTCTGTTTGGAATGACTGGGACAGTCCCTCGAATAAGCTCCCATGTGCTTCCTACCTGTCTTTTATTTCTAATTTCTATATTCAATACTTTGGTAACTTGGAGTCAGTTTAAGTTTTCCTGCTTGTTGAATTGTGTAAAACAATGAGAAGGTTAGGGCCCTAACTACGCAGACCTTTCTTCAAGTACAATTTACCACTAAAGCACAAGATTAATTTAAAGTCCAAATAAAAAAAAATGAATCAAAAATGGCGAACACTTTCACATGACTTCCAGTCCGCAGACTCACATTTTGGGATGGTTTTATTCCGTCACCTCGACTTAAACTTTTTTCATTTGTCATGATTCAGGGACTTTTGGCAACCTAAAACAAGACTGCCCTTTTAATCAATAGCTATCATTTGGAAAGTAGAAAAAGTAAAGTTTAACATCTCAAATTGTAAATTTCATATTATTTATTTATTTGCAAAAAAAAGTTGATTTAGTTTTGGTACAATTAAGAAAATTTTAAAACAATTTTATCAAATCAAATGAAAATTTTCCACAAAAATACTAGCAACTCCAGAAGCTTCAACATGCTCATGCATATCACTTGATTCAAATTCAACATCCATAAATTCAATAGCAATTTTGTTAAAAAATCCATTGCCCTTAAAATCATCAACTGAAGATTCAGAATCAGGCACATCATCACTATGTAGAATTAATAGAAACACTGGAATCAAGCTTGATTTCAGTAGCCACATGGCTTGTAGGTATGGTATTAACATTGGCATTTAGGCCTGTAAAAAGGCTAGTAGAAAAATATTTGCTGGAATAAATACTGTCATAGGTGTTTTTCCTTATCTCAGCACAAGGTGAAGGCAAATTCAATCTATTTTCTTCAAAGCTTTCATGCAGCATATCATTGGCTAACCTCCTTTTGTGACATTCAGAAAAAAAAAATTTTTAAAATACATTTTGGAATTTATAACAGCAAAGCTACAACAAATCAATCAACAATTATTATTTACTATGACAATCACTATTTTAACCATACTGGGTTACTGATACTAATCATTCTCATATAATCTGCAATAATATAAATTTATTAATAGGTTTGCTTGAAAAATGAACATGTTCATATTTCAATTGCTACTTGCCAGCCATAAGATTGGCTTGTTGGTTTAAACCACTTCAAAAATGTTCTTTTGGTGTTCTAGATTTATATTTATTTTGAGCTTTCATGAGATTAAAATTGGTTTTCATTAGTTTTGAAATAGTTCAAATTGTTTTAAATTACTCCTACTGGTTTTGTACTTTTTGAGCGAAATTCATTTGGGTAAATTAAAGTTACAAATTGTAAGTGGTTTGGAAAATATATCCCTTTAAACTTTGTAAAGATTTTGGTAATTGTTTACAATTAGGGCCCCTATTTCGATTTTCAATTTTTTTTACAATAGACTGCAAATGCACTAAAATGACGAACGGCGTAAAATGAAGTGTGTAAAACGTCTATAACATTATTTATTGCATTAGCAAAATTTCCCAGTTTTACACATATTTAATATTTTGCAAACTATAAATCCCTAAACTATATCAATAATAATAATGATTTAGAAATTTTATATCAGAGAGAGTATAATAAGTGATTGTGAAATATATAAAAAAAAATAAATGGAGATGAGGGAGTTATTAGATAAGAAATATGCATTGTTTGGATAAGATAATAATAATAATAAAATAAAATAATGAATATAATATAAAAAAATAATAATAATAATAATAATAATAATAATAAAATAGTAACAAACATCTTAATTAATAAAAAAAAAAAAAAAGATTATATTAAAATAATAATAATAATATAATAAAATAATAAAATATAATAATAATAATAGAATCAATATAATAATAATATCAACTAGACTCCTGTTATCCCCCAGATTGGGTAAGGTTGCGATCAAATCAACGGAAAAACCAGAAAAGAAAAGTATAGAAGGCGACCCTAATCGAAAAAGAAATCTCCCCCCCCCCTCGAATTACCCCCTCGACCTTAAGTGGGAGACTGTCACGGAAGAAATGCCTCATTACAATGAATATACGAGTCCTATCGTGAACAACAAAATCGTGGACTCCGTCTCCTTTACTTTTACCGTTATTTATAGCATGCATGAGCATGCAGATTAGAATTTCATAGGCCTATCACTCCTCAATTTATACATAGATAATGACGGATTTCGTAAATAAGAAATAAAAATTTGTCACTTAATAAACACTGATTTCATTATTAATAAATTTTAAATATTTAATTATATATTAAGCATAACTTACTTCAACCCATTCGGTGGCACCAATACTACCAAACTCTTCTGCTCCCCATGAACAAAATACAATCGTTCTCCGCGGTCTCCAACCTGACAAATTATAGGATATGACAATTAAAATTTAGTAATTTTATAATCTTATGTAGAAATAGAAGATCGAAATAAAATAATAGAATTATATATTTTTAAACAAATATATTCCATTTATAAAAAAGTTACACTAAGTGTATATCATATTTATAAAAAAAATGATTATTGTCTTACTTGCAACATTCATTTAACGACGACTCTATTACAATGCAAATCTCTATAATATACTATGGGAAGTTATAATTATTATGCACATCAATCAATGAACCTGTCATGTAATTTAAATTTAACAATTAGTAATAAACAAATATCAAAATATAATAAAATATAAAGATATATAGTATATATAATATATATAATATATATATAATAATATATATAATATATTATATTATAAAGAATATATATATATAATATATATATAATATATAATATAATATATATTATATGGTTATGTCAAGCTCTTTCGTACATTTGTATATTTACATTATCGATATTATTATATATCGATATCGAATTCGGCTAACGAAAATTGACAGATAGTGCTTTTTATATAATTAAGATTACCCCTTAAATTTAATCACCTGTGGGTATGTTTTTTTTTTTGCCGCTAGAGCAGAGAGCGTCTAGAGGCAACGTAGGCAATAAAAAGTCTTTACGATCATAAAAATAATATAAAAAATTAAATTATAACATAATAAGAACATTATTCTGGCAAATTAGAGAAGTCCAAGATACAGAAACGAAATATAAAATTAATATCGATATATCGGATACAATATCGATTTGTCCGAAAGAACTTGACCTTTACCATATATATATTATATATGAGTATAATATATAATATATATATAATATATATATTATATAATATATATATAATATTAATAATATCTATATAATATATATATATATATTAATATATAGATATAATATATATAATATACCAATTGATCATATATTGCCTCTGAAAAAATATCATATTACCATATGCGTATATCCTATGCGTTTATCCCTGCGATATACCCAGGGATTAAAAAGAAAAATACCCCATCATGTAATATCGCAGAGGTAAACTCGCATAAGTGTAATACGACATATGGGTACATTATAACTATATATATATATATATAATATATATAATATATATTATTATATATATATATATATATACTTAATATATATATATATATGATTTATATATATATATATAATATATATATACTAATAATATAGTTTTGTCTCCTAAAACACGAAATATATATCATAGTAATAAATATATATAATATATATACTAATATATATATATAATAGTATATATAATATTATTACTATATATATTAAATATAATATAATATATATAATATATAATACTAATATATAGATTGCCTACTCGCCTAAAGATTTTAAAATAAACAGCTGTCACATTACAAATTCCTGGTCTCATCTTTCATTCAACCTGCAGAAACCGTGTTCCGGGCAAGTTCCCGGCGATTTAAGCCAATTTCCATTCGTAGAGAAAATAATAAAGTGAAATCCAGTTGAAAATCGGGTGAGAGCCCAAAATTGAGGCAAATTTTTTATGTTTTTGTTCCTATTTTCAATTCCGGGTTAAAAATCTAAAAGCGGGTGAATCACAGGGACGTCAATCGGACTTTTTTTTTTTTTACAGTGCGCTCAAGTGAACAATGTTGTGGATAGGATAGAACGTGAGATTGAAGATACGAATGTCGACGCAGATGTGATCGTGCATGTAGGTTCAAATGATGTAGAATATAATATGTCAGAGGAATTAATAGAAGGGTATGGGAGACTGATTGAGAAGATGAAAGCCAGTGTAAGAAGGTGCATGATTTCTGGGATATTGCCTAGGGTAGGTGCACGTTAGGAATGGGGAAGCAGTGCCTTAGGTGTAAATGAAAGGGTTAGACAACTATGTTTTGCAGAAAAATATTAGATTTTTAGATCTGTGGAATGAATTTCAGGATGAAGATCTTTTTGCAAGGGATGGAATTCACCTGAGCCGCAAGGGTATTGAGCTTTTTAGTGCCACTTTGGAGACTTGCTTGTCGGTAAACCAAGAAGGTTAGGTGTGAAGGACTAAATCTTGTGCCGATAGATACATGACTTTCAATTATGTGAATAAATATAATAAAGTGTGTCTTGAGCTTAGAAAAAGATGATCGCAATACAAATAAGAGAGTTGAATTTCAAATACTCTAACACAATATGGCCCATAGCATCAAGAATAAAAGGATGAGTTATTTAGTTAGACTAGTTTAGAGAAAATCAGACATATTATTGTTATTACGAGCATGGGTTAAGAGCAATTATGGAGACTCATTTCAGGACTACTAAATAGACTCGATATTCATTTTACCTTTATCAGCGAAGGGGTAGGAACGATGGGGGCGTGGCACTTTACGTCAAAAGCAATATTCAATCTGTTAATGAAAGACATTAAAACTAGTTATGATGTTGAATCCTTGTGTGTAGATATAATTTTGCACAATAAATCATACAGAATAGGGGCATTTATATATAGTCCTCTTGAACAGAGTCTGGAATTAGATGAGGGAATGGTGAAAGAAATTAAGACAGCATGCTGCAATAAAGGAAACGGCACGGTTATAATGGGAGATTTCAGTTTTCCTGGCATCTAATGTTATTCAATGTCTAGTAGGGATGATAGAAATTCTGTATTTATGAATTTTATACTAGAAAACATTTTGAGCAAGATGATTCAAGAACCTACAAGACGTACAGCATTGTTAGATTTGATGTTAAAAAACGAAGAAATCATTGTAGAATAAGTCAGAGTACAAGAATTAGGTATAGTGAACCATAATCATAATTATATTAATTGAATGTGAAATATCTGGCCCAAATTCAAGGTTAAATAACGAGAAACATTTAGACTTCAGAAACGTGATTTCTAAATTCGAGACATCTTAACACAATTGACTGGGATACAGGATTTAAAGAACAAAACTGTTCATCATTGATGTTCACGTAATAATTTTGAACCAATCAAGTCAGTTAGTTTTAAAGATAATACCCATTGAGAGTAGGCTGAGTAGCGAAGAGAAAACCTAGTTGGTGGAATAGAATATAAGAAGAAAAAAATAAAATCGTAGATAAAACTTTCAAGTAGAAGCAAAAATATTTGATTTGAAAATTATAAAAAAATTAGAAATGAGCTTAACCAGTCAATAAGAAGGCAAAAAGAGAGGCGGCAGAAATTAATTTATCAAGAGATAGTAAATAATTGGACTCGGAAAAGTTTTAAGCTTTTTAACTTAGCAATTATGAATAAGACATATTGGCAAACCAAAAATTGATGAAAGGCGTAATAGCTAATATTTCAATGCTTATTTGCATCCCTATTTTACTGAGGAAAGATTGAAAGCAGCTTTAGAGACTAAGTAATATCGC